>OX463839.1:54364556-54481357 GCA_949825065.1 Odontocerum albicorne | reverse complement strand
AAACAAACGCATGCTAACCGAAAGTAAGGTCAGGATATATAAGACATGCGACCGCCTTATCATAACATATGGAATAGAAGTGATAGCCGATACCAACAGGACAAAAAACCTTCTCAGAGTAGCAGAAATGAAAACCCTACGCTCCATCGCAGGCAGAAATCAGAAACGAGTCGGTAAGGTATGTTTGTGATGTTGAAGAAAAAAAATATATGTTAAAGAATCTTATATATAAAAAAACAGACATTAACTCGTGTTTTGGTCTGCATTGGGATTTAAACTCGAAATCCCAGGACTGAAAATCTATTTTTCAGAAACCGTCAGCTTACTTAGTGTTCACTAAATTTCAACCTTGAATTGTAGTCAAGAAGCAGATGCATTATTGTGTAAACAATGCGTAAGCTCCGAGGGACAGAGAGCCATGGAGAGAAAGATGCTGAATAACTCATTACGGGACCGAAATACGAATGAATGGATAAGACAGCATACCTAATTTTTCAATGTAGTTGAGAGGGTTTGCAGCCCAGAGGTTGAACTGAAAGTACTTGAGTAACTCAAAGACGAGGAATTGAAGTATAGAAAGACCTCTAGCAAGATGGTCGTATGATTTCTGAAAAGTGGCTAGGAACAACTGGAAGTAATGTGTCAATGATAGGAACAAGTGGAGGAAGAAAAGAGAGGTTTATATGCAACACTGGAATCAACATTTTTAGTGATTATAACCAAATAAAACTCTCAAAAGCTGTTATGTTCTATCACCAACTAGGAACTCGGCAGCTTACACCACCCTCCAGTGTTATGACAAGAAGATTCTTAGTTTTATCTTCAAGTATGTCTTCTTCTTCAGTTTCAATCCTGAAGATTGGTTAGCAGCAAAACTCTGCATCTCCTCCTCCACTCCGCTTGGTCTTCAGCGATCCTCTTGAGCTCTGTATAAGAGGTGCAGTCCATATCGTGGCATATTTGCTCCAGATACTCCCGGCGAGGACGCTCTCTGCCAATCGATCCCTCAATAATTCCCTCCAGTATATGGTATTGTGCAGGAGATTTTCATGTCGCAGCATATGACCCAACCATTCTGCACGCTTTTCCGATATGATGTTTAACTTGACAGGTGCCTGGATTATTTGACCCTGCTGAGAACCTCGTCATTTATAATGTGGTCTCTCCAGGAAATCCTTAGGATTCGTCTATAGGTCCACATCTCAAAAGCCTCCAATCTTTCGGCTATGCACCATGTCTCGCAACCATACATATGTTTTGACCAATTTCTTGCGGAGCTTTAGGTCCATGTTGTTGGATTCGAAAATCTTTGATTTCTTATTAAAGGCGAGTTTTGCTTGGTGGATGCGACTGTCAACTTCTCTTTTTGTACAGCCATCCCATGTGATTTTGCTTCAAGTATGTAGACGTGGAATATCGGACTGTGGATAGATCTGGACGAATGTATCTTGTGATATTCCAGTATTGTGGACGAAATGGAAACACCATTAGATTAGTGAAATAATATTTTTATCAAGACAAAAGTAAAATGTTAATTTGCCAAAAATTGTGTGGCCACGTTATGTACTGCCGAAAAAGAAAATTTACAGAACATTCTGTTGAGAAGAAACTCTCGAAATTTTCCCCGTTTATAGTTTTTTAATGAAGCTCAACATTTAAATAATGTCTTATTCTAAAATGTCAAAAATGGTTCGTTAAGCATCGTTTGTTAAATTATTTACGCTTTTGAAATTCTGCGTTTTCGAGAACGTTAATTAACTGAGAAAAGTTTTTTCTTCTCCGGCACTGAACGACTAACGGACTGTTATTGCCTGTTGAACAAAACATATATTTTCAATTCGCAAAGCTGTTTTAATTCAATGTTTTATTTAACAGATCGTTACTGGTCGTTTCTTGTCCTGTCGTTTGAAATAATCTACCTTCAAGTGTTAGAAATATGGGTGGCATGTGCTGCTTTAATAAGCACTTGAAGACAACATATTTTAGGAGGTCTTCTAAAAATGTATGATGTTATATGAACACTGCACTCCACATAAAGCCAAATGTGTTACTAAAACATAGATTCTGGTGTCTGCGTTGGTCTGGACACTTCACTCGCATACCTGAATACAGACTTCCAAGAAATATCCTCTTTGGTGAACTGACAAAAGGCAAAATAATGAGGATGATTAGTACAACTAGGAGCAAACAGCAAAAAATATTGTCAAATGTCTGCTGTTAGGGGCTTGATGGAGAAAAAATATGTAGGTAAACTACAAATATAATACTACAGATCATTGTCCTATATACAACAGTATATGCCTATCACAAATTTGTTTGCATAGGGTCTTTCAAATTGAGCAGATTTTTTATTTCAATTTTATTTAATTCTTGAATAAAACACACAATTTGCTTTGATTTCAACAAACTTTTTAATGGTCATTGAAGTATAATGTGTGACATTTAAACACAAAAAACAATATCCGCCAAATGTCTACCTCTTGCAGATCCACAGATGTCCACTCTTTTGTCAAAATTTTCGATGACATTTTGGCATAATTACGGTTCTAACTCACCAATAATGCAAATAATTTTGTCCTTCAGCTCAGCAATTGATTGGGGGTCATTCTTATAGACCTGGTTTTTCACGTAACCCCAGAGAAAATAGTCCAACGGTGTCAGATCACATGATCTTGGTGGTCAATTAACATCACCGTTTCCGGAGATTACAATACATAAAATATTTCTCAATTTAAACGCGTTGTTGTATTGTATACGACTCCATTTTTATAAATGTCATACATTACACTTCTCAAATGTCACAAGACCCAGGCAAGTTCGCAACGCCATCTGTGTTTTATCTAAGAATTAAAAAACCCACTCAATTTGAAAGACCCTATATAATCATCTTCTGTGGCACCAACGTCAAGTAATCTGATCCCTCACTTTGTATTGTGAGTTTTATCATATTCGCCACGGGAAAACGGGCATTCATTCAGCACGCATACGTACTCCTTTCTGTTAGTCTGGGCATGTAGCTCGTATGCCTGACTTCAGACTCCTGAAAAATATCCTCTTTGGCGAGCTGACGAAGGGTAGAAGAAATCACAATAGATATAAGGATAAACTGCAAGACACACTTAAAATATAAATGCGCACCACAACTTGAAGCACAACTGTGTCGAACTGTTAATATAATACTATGAGAAACTACTTGAGAAAATGTAGGATGGTCCCAGTGACGTTTGAAATGTCATGTATCAAAGGGATGGGGTAAAATCGTTTTTTTACAAACCGAACCGTTTTTTCACAAATCAAAAAATTGTTTTACTCTAAACTGACGTCTTGATTCCTTATTTTCATTATACTGACTTTCTAACATATTATATGATTGGTATCTATCTTTAAATAGGCCAAGATCTATAATGAATTCATACTAATTACAAACATTTAATTTCAAGTATAAAAAAATCGAAATTCCAATGATCGTATACCCCATCCCTAGCCAGTGCAGACTAACGTAGCGACTTTTGACAAACGTCACCAAATATTATTTGATTTTAATAAACTGCCACATTTTGGCTAATTTGTAACAATATGTATTAATTTGACGTTATTGTTAGTTTTATGTAATATATTTACCTAAATAACTCGCTATTTATTAGAATCGAAGCTTAAATTAAAGTTGATAAAATAATTAAAATTACTGAACGTCGTTACAAGATTGTATTGGGGCAAATTTGTGAACTGTCAAGGGGCCATGCTACATTTTCTCAAATATAGTTACCAAGAACATAATGGAGAAAGAAGACGCATATGTCATCTTCAGTTAGGCTTGTTAGTAAGAAATTAATTTGTAGTTGACTTTTTATTTCATTCCTATATTTTTTATTGGCATTTTTACTTTATATTTTTCAATCTTTTAGTGACATTGTTGGATTCAATATGTCGATTAACATAGACGAATTTTGTATGTCAATATGCTTATTAATTTGTTTGACAAGGGCTCTCAAGGGAGAGAAGCTCGGTTAATTATTTTGTGTTTTAAATTAAAAATCACCAATCCAATCAATTTGAAATAATCCATTTGAACTCAATCTTATACACGAGTAGTAAATACTCTGATTTGGTGGAAAAGTATCTAAATTAACAGTTACCAAATTCTTAATATTTTTTTTTGTTATTGCCACCCGAATAGCAAAATTTATACGAAGGTTTCTTTCCAGTTTGCCTTCCCTTTGTAAGTTTTCTGTAGTTTTCTTTCGGAATATGTTTTTCCTAACATATGTAAATGTGGGAAGTTCGTAATCGAATGACTACCTCCTTCCTATCGTTAAGCTGAACTTATTTTATTTTTAGTAATGTTTTTTATCTTTTAATAATAGTGGGCTCAATTTCTACTTTAGAGCTTCTTTGAGGAGAGTCTTCTCTCTAAGGGGCGCTGTATGTATTATCCTTTTCATATAAAAAATAAATAAAATATCGACGATTCTCTGCTTTTAAAATTCAGAAATCTAGATTTTTGCAATATACCTATTAACGTGTTCCTCGCGGGAAGCACAAACGCCTGTGATCTGACGACAATCCAAGTTTCAAATCACAAATACTTAAAAAGAATGACACAAAACCGGAATGAAAATGGAATTAAAATTTATAATAATCTTTATTTTAGCGACATCTCTGAAAACCTTGTCAAATAATATATTAGTTTATGAGATATTGTTGAATAAACAGAGCGCCGATTTTTTTTGGTTTCTCAATATTTCCAGCTATTGCGTCACATGTAACGACCTGTCGCGAGAATCGAATCCTGCGATGAGTCTCTCTTACGTAAATAAACATTACTAAGTCTCTCTTACGTAAATAAACAGTACTAGTGCTATATGCATTTGATTGGGTGAGTGTAATGAATCATTGATTTGATCGTAGCATTCCTTTGTTTATTTTACGTAATGTTTAGTTTATCTCCTTTATTTAATGAGTCTCCTTAAGAGTAATGACTATTATTTATTATCAAAAATTACTTATGTGTCATGTTTATTTGGCGTTGTAATCAAATGTCAGTGGTTCTAAACAAAATACGCGTTTAAACTTAGAAATTAAAAAACGCCAAAATTGTGCCGCGCACAGAATTCGTGGAGTTTGATTTTTAACGCGGTGAACAGATTAATGAATAAGAATAGCTAGTCAAACGGGCATTATGTAGAAAAAGAGGATAATGTGAAATGATGTTGAGAAATGGTGGATAATACAAGAGTTTCCCATGTGGTAATGCATGAAATAGGCGCTGGCAGTCATCCCTCACGAAGACCTGAAAAAAAGGAAGGAAATCTAGGGGAGTCATCGTCTCAAAAGAAATAGTTCGAATGATTATAGATTAATTTGTACGATAAATTTGTTTTTAACAAAATAAATATTTAATACAAATTATTACAGGCTTATTTGCACAATACGTTTGTTTTTAACAAAATAAACATTTAATGCAAATGATTACAAGCTCTATTCATCTGGTATTGTTGTAGTACCAGTGTTGATACGCGGGTATATTTTGTGTTCACTATATTGAATGTGTCACAATGCTCTGAATGTATTTTGTACAGTGTTGTTACAAGTTTGTCTTGCCCTATATAAGAGCTAACCATGTATCACTTGGTTCCCGCATTAAATAAACTTAACAACCAGATGAAAACAGGGCCAGTATAACGATTCTCATCTTCGAAAAAGGACAAAAATCTGCTCCTGGTAATTATAGAGGAATATATTTTTTAAGCACATTTCTCAAGCTCTTCACCAACATTCTAAGAGTAAAACTAGTACAACAAATTGAAAATAGAGATGAACAACAAGGATTCCGAGGAAACAGATCTACTATAGATGCTATATTCATACTGCGGCAAATTAAAGAAAAGTCTTTAGAATACAACAAGACTACTTACCTAGCTTTTATCGACCTGACCAAGGCCTTTGATAGAATCCAACTAGAAGATATAATAAGCATTTGGCTCGAAAGGAATGTGTCTCCCTCCATCGCCAAAACCATTAGAGACATAAACCTAAATAGCTCCACAAGAATTCGCGTAGACAGAGAACTCTAATGACGTTCCAACACTAACCGGAGTAAGACAAGGAGATAGTTTAAGCCCATTTCTATTTAACTTGGTTATGGATAAAATTATAGAAGAAGTGGCCGATCTCCAAGACGGCCTCCCAAAAGATGGAAAGACAGCTGGCAGTCGACGTCACAAGAGGGAAACAATGATGCAGGACCATAACAGGCCAACAGGCCTAAAATAAGATGAAGAAGAAAAAGAAGATTACAGGCTTATTTACACAATACATTTGATTTTAATAAAATAAATAGTTAATGCAAACGTAGTTGTAAGGCGTAGTGGAGGAAGTACAAGGAAAGCGTGGTCGGATCAAATTAATGATATTTTGAAAGAAGGAAACGTAAAAAGTCAGAAAATCTTAGTGGTTGTATGAGACGGTATATGGATGTAGAAGAGATAGGAAAGTCTGGCACTTTTTTATATCTGCCTATCATGGAAATAACGTGATGGCATGTATTTATGCTAATATTTAGGCCTAACTTAAGAGTTAAAGGAAAGGAAAGTGATAATGAGACTAGCTTGGGAAAAATCTGTAACAATGCAACAATGGTCAACTTATTTTTTTTGTTCTATGCTTCCTGAGATTCCTGACCCTCGCATGTTGCGCAACTCGAAATATGACTTCATATTATTAAATTGCACGTTTCGCAATCGTTAATGTCGTTATAGGCAAGATACCTTTAATTTGTACGATCTGTGTGGACTTGTATATAGATGAATGCTTCTAAATTCAAATTTCGCACTCATTTGTGTCATTATCGGCAAGATACCTATAATTTGTACGATCTGTGGGGACTATTGTTTATAAATGAATGCTCCTAAATTCAAATTTCGCAGTCATTTGTGTCGTTATAGGCAAGATAACTTTAATTTGTACGATCTGTGTAAACTATTGTATACAGATAAATACTCCTAAATCCAAATTTCGCAGTCATTTATGTCGTAATAGGCAAGATACCTTTAATCTGTATATAGATGAATGCTCCTAAATTCAAATTTCGCAGTCATTTATTTCGTTATAGGCAAGATACCTTTAATTTGTACGATCTATGGGAACTATTGTATTGGATGTTAACATAAGTTGTGTCCGTTTTTTTCCAATGTAAAAATGAGCACCAAAAGTAAAACAAAATGGTAAATGTTATACATCATTCGAAAGAAAATTTTCTGCTCTACAAGATATTGTGTTTGCTTTTACGTTACATATATTATTTTATTTGATTACAAGCCTTCAAAATGGAATCTCAAGTAGACGAAAGTGAACATTTTCGACACCTCCTTCTGTTCGCGTTCAATCGAGGGAATAAAGCTGCCAAAGCTGCTCGTGATATTTGCGGAAAAGTCCAGAAGTTCGGCGTTTGGGTTCAACATATTTTGAGAGAAAAAAACAACAATTAACATTCGATAATTTCTGCTGGTTTGCTCGCGCGTCATCGAGCTACGCATGGTCACAAGCAAATATTCCTTTACCGCATCATTACTGGTGATGGAAAATGGTTTGAAAATGGTGATGAATAAAAAAATGGTGATGAAAAATGTTTGAAGGGGATCTTCATG
This sequence comes from Odontocerum albicorne, assembly GCA_949825065.1. NCBI lineage: Eukaryota > Metazoa > Arthropoda > Insecta > Trichoptera > Odontoceridae > Odontocerum > Odontocerum albicorne. The sequence continues at coordinate 54,473,711 of OX463839.1, read as the reverse complement.
AATAATATGGTTTAAGCGGTCTTCATCGAAGTCCACTGGTCGTACGGAACGCACCATGTCTTTCAGGTCGAAATAACCGTCTTTGAAACGCAAAAATCATCGACGAGCTGTCCTTTCATTCATAGCATCTTCACCGTACACTTCGCAAATATCGCGAGCAGCTTTATTTTCTCGATTAAACGCGAACAGAAGATGTCGAAAATGCTCACTTTCGTCTACTTGAGATTCCATTTTGAAGGCTTGTAATCAAATAAAATAATATATGTAACGTAAAAGCAAACACAATATCTTGTAGAGCAGAAAATTTTCTTTCGAATGATGTATAACATTTACCATTTTGTTTTACTTTTGGTGCTCATTTTTAAATTGAAAAAAAAAACGGACACAACTTATGTTAACACCTAATATATAGATGAATGCTCCTTAATTCAAATTTCGCATTCTTTAATGTCATTATAGGTAAGATACCTTTAATTTGTACGATCTGTGGGGACTATTGTGTATATGATAGATGAATGCTCCTAAATCCAAATATACATATCGTTGACAAGTGGTTGCTAACCAGTTAACGATGTGCGTGATGCGAATAACTGGTTATGAATATTAATAACGGTTAATTTAAATAATTCACTAGCATCGGTTGGATAATGACAGATTATAACATCAGAAAATATGGTAATTCATAAATTGAACGGTGCGAATACATTAATTTATGTTTGGAGGCGTTTTGTATGCTGAAATTGCTTCATTATGATGCATATTACAGAATTCTTTTGTTTGTCCAAATTTACGAGCAAATATGATTGGATATCGTTTCGTGTTGCATGAATTTGTTATTTTTTTTATGTTTTATGAATGTATGATTTATTTTTAATACTTTCAGTAATGTCTATTTTTTCAGTTTACGACCGCAGCTTTTACAAATAATTAATATTCATTAAAAAATTATACAAAAAAAAAAAACAAAACGAAAAGAAAAAATATTCTTCTACCAATTAACAAAAAAATTAAGTGTTATTCCACTTATTATATTTATCCCAGATACATGTGTTTCTACCTCCTAGGCATAAAATTCTGCCTGAAGAGAACCTTGGGATAGGAGGTAGAAACATGTGAAGTAGGGATTATTGTAATGGAATAACAAAGTAACTTATTGTTAAATATTCTAATAAATAGTTCCACACAGTTTAAGCCAAAACCTTTGATGAAAAATATTCACATTTAAACAACAATCAAAATCAATCATAATATTGAAAAACATCGAAACTTGAATACATAATCTTTTTCATTTTATTTTAGGCCTGTTGGCCTGTTATGGTCCTGCATCATTGTTTGCCTCTTGCGACGTCTACTGCCAGCTGTCTTTCCATCTTTTGAGAGGTCGTCCTTGAGGTCTGCTTGCTTGGGAGAGACTGTCCCTGGCCATTCTTACGGCTCTTGGTTCCGCCATTCTGGATACGTGTTCGTTCCAGAACCTTATTTTCTGTCATCCCCATCTGTCAATATATTCAACTTAGCACATCCTTCGGATTTCTGTATTTCGTACTCTATCACGAAGCATTTTGCTAGCGATACTCCTGAATACCTTCATTTCGTTGGTTAGAAGGAGATTTTTGGTTCTGACAGTGTCGGCTGTGGACTCTATGCTGTATGTCATTATGGGGCGGACACAGGTCTCGTATATCCTGACCTTGCTTTGGTTGTTCATATACTTGTTTTTACAGATAGTGTTCTTTAAACACCCGGAAATAGCTACGGCCTTTTGTGATTGTTCAAGCACTTCGCCATAGAGGTCATTATTGCACATTATGCTAGCACCCAAGTATTTAAATGTTGTTACTTGTTCAATTGGTGTGTCGTCGATCGCCACACTGCATCCAACTTGCTCTCTGGCTAGAGTCATGAATTTAGGCTTGCTGATGGAGATAGACATGTTGTATTTTTGGAAGCAGCGTGTAATCGATGTAGCATTTGTTGCAGGTCTTCCTCTAATTCGGCTATGATGGTGGTATCGTCAGCATAGCATATGATGTTTATCATATTGTCGCCCATCTTGTATCCCAGGTTAAGGTCGGCAACTTCTTCTATATTTTTTTTATAATTTTGTTATTCCATTAATTATATTTCAGCTACGTGTGTTTCTACTTCCTAGGAATAAAATTCTGCCTGAAGAGAACCTCGGGATACGAGGTAGAAACACGTGAAGTAGGGATTATTATAATTTATGGAATAAGAAAGTAACTTATCGTTAAATATTCTAATAAAAAGTTCCATACAGTTAAAGCCAAAGTGTTATAAAAAACATTCAAATTAAAACAACAATCAAATAAATTTTTAAATACGTCACATAACTAAAATGAAAATCAATCATAAAACTGAAAAACATCAAAACTTGAATACATAATCAAAACTTGAATACATAATCAAAACTTGAATGCATAATCAAAACTTGAATACATAATCAAAACGGAAAAACAAACATAAACTAGTAAGAAAAAATATATATGGCATAAGTACAAAAAATATAAAACGGCGTGTTTAATTAAAGCATTCGGCTTCAATGAAATCAAACGTCATATTCAATTAAATCATTCGGCTTCAATGAAATCAAACGGCGTCTTCAATAAGATAATTCCGCTTCAATGAAATCAAATGGCGTCTTCAATAAGATCATTCCGCTTCAATGAAATCAAACTCCGTCTTCAATGAAATCAATCAGCTTCCATGAAATCAATCAGATTCAATGAAATCAAACGGCGTCTTCAATAAGATCATTCCACTTCAAAAAAATTAAACGGCGTTTTCAATAAGATCATTCCGCTTCAATGAAATCAAACGGCATATTCAATAAGATCATTCCGCTTCAATGAAATCAAACGGCGTATTCAATTAAATCATTCCATTTCAATGAAATCAAGCGGCTTAATCAATAAAATCATTCCGCTTCAATTAAATCAAACGGCGTCTTCAATAAGATCATTCCGCTTCAATTAAATCAAACGGCTTTATCAATAAAATCATTCCGCTTTAATTAAATCAAACGGCGTATTCAATAAAATCATTCCACTTCAGTGAAATCAACCGCTTAATCAATAAAATCATTCCGCTTCAATTAAATCAAACGGCTTAATCAATAAAATCATTCCGCTTCAATGAAATCAAACGGCTTTATCAATAAAATCATTCCGCTTTAATTAAATCAAACGGCGTATTCAATAAAATCATTCCACTTCAGTGAAATCAACCGCTTAATCAATAAAATCATTCCGCTTCAATTAAATCAAACGGCGTCTTCAATAAAATCATTCCACTTCAGTGAAATCAAACGGCTTAATCAATAAAATCATTCCGCTTTAATTAAATCAAATGGCGTATTCAATAAAATCATTCCACTTCAGTGAAATCAAACGACTTAATCAATAAAATCATTCCGCTTCAATTAAATCATACGGCATCTTCAATTAGATCATTCCGCTTCAATTAAATCAAACGGCGTCTTCAATGAAATCAGTCGGCTTCAATAAAATCAAACGACGTCTTCATTTTGTTAAAAACGAACACAATAAATCAACATTGAGTATTCTAAAATATTTGTATTGCAGCTTCTGAAAATGTGTATATTTCAGGCTTTATAAAACTTTATTTAGATTAACGAGCTTTTATTTCATTAAAAAACATTTGTTGGATCTACAGATGTTTGTTTGTTTATTTATTTAGTTAAAAAAATCATTGTAAATTAACTTTAACCCATTTGAGAACATTTTCCCTTCCTCAATAGTACTTTACATATAAAACACAAATACAACAACAACACAAATACACATCAATATTTTACATATAAAACACAAATACAACAAAAAGTTCGGACCCTCTCAGCATCTTCAATATGCTTCCCAATTAATTTACAATTTTGAAACTTTTGTTGTCTATGTTATTATAACTTTTTATCATTAAGGAAATTAAAAGCGATCGCCACTTCTCGTGGGGTAATTATCGACTAATTTATTGCGCATTAAACTTTATCGGGCATACTTTTTTGGTAACAAATTATTATATTACTTAAAAATATAGTCTAAGCCATGATAAATTAAAAGTAACTTAAACAAAGTAAATTTAAAAAAAAATTCTCCGTAGACAGCATCTTAACGTTATCTTCATAACCCTTTCCTTTTCTTTTTATTGATGATATCTTACTTTTACTTTGATATGTTTTTGTTCATAAATATGAATGATCTTTTGCATTAATTTTTACCGAGCTTTATCCTTCTGAAAAAGTAAAAGCTTGAAATACCTGCGCAATATTAAGTTTATAACTTGAATATTTCAGAATAAAGCGAAACAATACTTCTTCGTTCGACTCTAGTCAACATTCAACTGAGAGTTTAGAGGTATCAAGTTTTAACTGTAGCATCGTCTGACCATGATATGGCCATGGCATCTGTCTATACACACTTTAAATTTGGTGGTGAATATCAGTGAAATAACAAAATTAAATTGAAAGAAAGAAAAGTCTCATGGAAGAAAGAAGGGGAATAAAGATACAAATTGAAATGAACAACATTTAGCAAGTTAGTTCTACTTAGGCTAAGGCCACACCAAAGTGATTCGCTGGGTGCTAAGCTAGGCGCTAAGCTAGGTGCTAAGCTAGATGATACGCGACTAATAAACTAGGTGACTTCATGGTTGGCCACACCAAAGTGCTTCGCACAAATTCATTTGACATTTGGGAGCGGTTTCAACAAACGATGCCACTCTCAAAACTAACCAATTTCATTACAACTTACCATATTTATTTACTTCCTGTGCAACTTCATTCCAAAGTGATTTTATTACAGGTACATTTTTGTATAATTTGCTCGATAGGTTTCCACAAAGGCTCCCTTTTATACACAGCTGTTATTAAAACTTCCGACATCTTGTAAAATCACTTGGTGACACAATAAACTTAACAAACACGTCTGTTCGCTAGGAGACTCAATAGATGACTAATCGTCATGTAGCTTGGAGCGAAGCGTGCAGTGTGGCCATTGCGACATTCCTTCATACGGTTTTTCAAGGTGGCTTTAACTGTTCCGCGATTCTAGAAGCATTAAGTTTATATGTACCTAACAAATATAGCCGTGCAAGGAATCACCCTCTGTTCTACATACCAACTTACAGGACGAATATCATGGCTAAACACTCAGTCACGCGTGGTATAGAGATATTGAACCAACTGAATGACACTGTTGATATAGTCTCGGTACCGCCTAGCAGCATGAGAAGAATCCTGGCTGATATTTTTCCTAACGAATAAGCTAACGTTAGAAGCAGACCCTCTTTGTGTAACAGGAGAAATCCTTTAACAGGAGAAAAGTTGTAATATTTGTCAATAATTTTAAGTACTTTATAACCTGTTACATGTTCATTTGTGTATAAAGACACTGTTGTGTCGTTAATTAAATAAATAAATATAGGGTGAGCCTGGTTGCGAAGGCATCAGATGTTTTTCAGCCCACACCCTTATAAGCCAAATCACGCGGTACAACACTCCAAAAGACCTTATACAACTGATATAAAGCCATGTTTCAATTATTAATTTTATTATGTCCTATAAAAGTAAAATATGAAAAAAATCATAAATACCTCAAACGAGATAAATAACAAAGTCTTATAATTAAATCCCCTCATGTATTGAATTTCAAAGCTTTATTATTTTTCGGGTTTTTGAATAACCGCTTTTTAATTTTATAAACAATTTGATTAATCAATTGTGCTTTGGAAATAATATTGCAAACATTTTGCCCGAACCCGAGATAATTCGTTTATTATCTTTCTATTGCGGAGTAATTCGATAAAGCGGGGGATAAACATTTTCGGGTCATCTAGTACTTTTCGAATTAAGTTATTTATATCATCATCAACGAATGAACATCTTAATAATTTACAGAAAAAAACATTTATTGTTTTGAAAAAAATTTACATAATGTTTTTCTGTGTATTATGTATCGCGCACAGAATCAAAATCTTGTAATTTATTTTTATCAAACACTGTTTATTCCACTTTTTTGTAACGGTATAACCCTACCGGTTTCAAGGCTTTCACTTCATCTTCAAGGAAGCACAAACAAGATTAAATTATGTTCGAACTGGTACCGATATACACGCTTCAACGGTTGGGGGCTGAGGGGTGAGGGAGGCATGGGACGATTTCGGCCAAGAGCGGAGAGATTTTTGGGATATAACTGTTCACCAGATGTTCGGATCGATGTACTGACTTAGAAATTTCTAGGGCTTCTAATCTGTCCAATTTATTTCCGTTACTACTGATATGTAAGAATTTTGCATCATCGATAGAAAAAGTATGGTTTTCACGGTGACAATGATTAGCCATTTCAGAATAAATTAGAGGATTTGTTAAGGCGGATTTGTGTTCACGAAATCTCTTTTCAAAAGATCTTCCTGTCTTTCCTATATAGAAATTATCACAGTCAGCACATAAAAGTTTATACAGACCACTGTTGCTAAGTATTTCATTTTTGCCTTTCCCATTAAATAAGAGTTTCCGGAGATTAAAATTAGTGTAAAAAGCTGGCTTTATGTGACTTGGAATATTTTTGGTTATTTCGTATATGTTTTTTTATAAATAGGACTTTGCTCCATTTATAGGTATGCTTATAGGTGTCGTTAAATATATAACGAATCAAAATATAATTAGATGACAGTTCATAACAATAGTTTTGTACCAACTTTGATATATAGAAGTGAAACATGGACGTAGAAACGCACTGAAAGTATCCCAATAAATACTGCTGAAATGAGTATACTGAAAAGAATTCATGAGATGACAATGTATGACAAAATACGAAATGAAGTGGTTAGGGATAAATATGAACGCTTATGAATCTATATTAAGTAAGATAAAGAAGAGTATTATCTATAGAATATATTGGGAGATTACTCTTGAAGATGTTGTTCAAATGTCCAAATGAGCTCCACGCTAGTTTTGTCCTTCGTGCTATTTCCTCCGATATGCCACCTACAAAGGAAATAAGTTGGCCCAAATACACATATTCCTGGACAAGGTACGATTATTGGTTTTGGGATAGCAAAGCTGTTCATCATATATTTGGTTGTTGATATATTCATTTTTAAACCAACTGCTTTACTAATGCTCTGCTAATTCTTGCAGTTGGTGCTGAAGATCCATCAGGTTTTGTGAGAATATAACGATATCGTCTGCAAATCTGCAATTTTTTTGCAGATGAAAGAACTTATATGTACATATATATATATATATATATATATATATATATATATATATATATATATATATATATATATATATATATATATATATGTCGAATAAAGGTACAAAAAACGCGTAAAATGAATCATCGTCAGCCTGTCTCCGTCCAAAGCTGAACATAGGCCTCTCCTCTCTTCCTCCATTCCTCTCTTTCCTGTGCACATCGTTTCCAGTTGCTCCCAGCCACTCTTCTAATGCAGTCTGACCACCGTGTCTGAGGACGGCCCACACTTCTTCTTTCCTGTCTTGGGCACTACTACAGCACTCACTGGGTCCATCTATCATCCGTGCATCTGACAATGTGTCCCACCCAGTTCCATTTCTGAATGGCGACTCTTTCGGCGACATCAGCTACTTTGGTCTGCCGCTTTATCCATCCATTGGTTCTCCTATCCCTCAGAGAGATATTTAACATTCTTCTCTCCATGGCCCTCTGCGTCACCATGAGCTTGTGCATAATCTGTTTATTCAGCACCGATGTTTCCAGCCCATATGTTACCACAGGAAGGACACAGGAGTCGAATACAGATTTTTAAGATGTGTGGCGTATTTTGGAGATTTTAGAATAAAAGTTTAGAGTAAAATGATTACACCAACATTATTAAAATTAAAGAAAGGTATATTTAACATTTTTATTTATAGGTAAGTATATTATTTGCCATGCACTATTACCAACTATTAAATGTATTAATAAAATTCAATGAAAACAATTTAGTAGCTATTAATTATGTTGCAAGTCTATCTCTACGCTGACCAACTTCAGTGACGAGGACGCTGATTGAGGCGAATGAACAATCGTCTTGAATCTAGATTGATGATTTATTTACTTGACAAAATTCAAATAACGAGGCAAAACATCGTTTAAAAAAAATGATTTTCTTAACAGCGTAAATCGGGGAAGAGTGTAATCTAAAAAAATCTCATTTTTTTATCTCTTCAATAAAATATATTCATAGTTATGTGATAAAAAATAGTATGTTTTGCTCTTTAATAAAATATATATTGTAGAATGACTCATAATAATGAGATAAAAATTAGTTTGCATATGTCCAATAGGTGTTATTGTAATACAAAATGATCTACAAAATAAGATCTCAATTAAATGAATTTCGTAAATACGGGGTACACCTGTATTGGTAACGATGTGCTACAAAACATTTACCTTTCGTTTATCTGCCCTACAATTAACCTTTTAAAGGACCCCGAATTCCTGACTGCCAGGATATGGGCAGACTCAATAATTTCCTTTCACCTGAAACATTTTGTGGATATTCAGATAAAATAATTGTCAAAAATTGAAGACTCGTTGAATGTTTTAAACACGTTCAGCCTGATGAAATTAAATCATTAAAATAATTTTAAAAATATGTAAACAACAAAGCTCGCATGTACGTAGCTTTTTGTACTAGTCTTCTCGTATATAAACATATAGGCTACTCTAATGAGCTAATGCGTAATTTTTCATCATAATTTGTTTGCGCTAATGCGCAAAAAGTAAGTGGCTTTAACTATGTCTGAAAATGAGTTTAATTATGAAAATAATAATAATAAAATAACAATTAATTAAGCGCCGTTTAAATAGCAGACTTTTCTCGAGAGCGCTCAGAATTCGAGCTTAATATTAAAGAGTAGACTTTCCTCGAAAGCGCACAGAATTCGAACTTAATACTAAAGAGCAGACTTTCCTCGAGAGCGCTCAGAATTCGAGCTTAATATTAAAGAGCAGACTTTCCTCGAGAGCGCTCAGAATTCGAGCTTAATATTTAAGAGTAGACTTTCCTCCAGAGCGCTCAGAATTCGAGCTTAGTATTAAAGAACAGACTTTCCGCGAGAGCGCTCAGAATTCAAGCTTAATATTAAAGAGCAGACTTTCCGCGAGAGCGCTCAGAACTTTTTTTGAAATATCTAACCAATCAGTCAAAGCACCATCCACTCTAATACATGCTCTACTTCCAGCATATATCGAAGAAATACCACGTATTAATTTACAATCAACGTCTCTTTTCCATAGTTTTTCTCTTATCACTCTGTTATGTTGTTTATAGTTAAGGCATTAACGTTGTGGGGGTTTAAAGACATTGTAATTTATTTTTATTAAACACTGTTTATTCCACTTTTTTGTGACGGTATAACTCTACCGGTTTCAAGGCTTTCACCTCATCTTCAGGGGAGCGCAAACAAGCAAACAAACTTATCACTCTGTTATATACGGCCTTTTCTAAGTCCGCAAACGCACAGAAGAGGTTTTCTTATTTATTGTCACACATTTTTCTACAACCACTAGTTTCGAGTCTGTATTTATATCCCGTTTTGACTAGTTTCAAAAGGTGGTCCTATCTTTCTCATACCACAATGGGATAGGGTTTTCTGCCTAGTTTTCACTTTAGGTCTCCTAAACATTTCTCTGATTGGTTAGAAGAGATTGCCACATGGCAACAATGGCTCAAGATTGTACTGTACAAAAAGAAAGTGCTATACATGACTCGCTCTGGCACTGCTGTAGCTAGCACATATGATATATTTAGAAATAATGTGTTCGAGTCCCGAGTTAGGGCGTCGTTGAAGAAATCTTGTACTCTAAACGGCGGTGTATAAAACTGTCATTTGAATTTAAATTGAAAGATGGTAAGAAAAGATTTCAAAATAAGTCGCCTTGTATCGTGTAATCGTTCAAATACGAAGTAAAAAATTTGGTATGCAGAACTTAAAATTAGTTTAATTTTTATTTAAAAAAAAAATATTTTAGATATTTGAGATTCCTTTTCTTATTTTTAAGGGTTTTAGAAGGTTAAGAACCAATACTTCGTAGCTTATTTAAAATTCATTGTGAGTTTTTATTAAGGAAGGAACCGAATAATGATAAAATGAATTCGTATTCACCGTAATAGAGTGTGACTTGAGTCCAAGCGACGTGACCCGCCTACCCAAGTACGAGTATTGCTGCATGGGTAACGGGGCATTTACAGCCGCCAGGGTGAAAAGTTTCAGTAAGCTGGCAGATTAAGTTAAGCCTCGTTTTAACCATAAAAAAAAAACAAAAAAATTAAATGCAGCGTTGTTTTTCAACGCCTGTTACTCAAACAACGCTTCATAAATGAATATTAGGTACCAACCTTGCGCTATAAAAATTATAAATTCAGATGAAAAAGGTCTGAAAATAAAACTCTTAACACGTTCACTGCGTATAAAGAGATGCTGAAAATTCGCGAATTTTTGAAAACCCATAACTTTGTTAAAAATCAAATTCTACTTTCTATTGAAACATCATATACAAGTGTATTCCTTCGTGTCTTCAAAACACATGAAACCGGCGACGAATCCTTATCGGGAGACGTTTATGAGTGCACTCAACTTTCAAGGCTATTTTGTATGGACACGGGAGCCGTGTTCGACACAGTGAACGTGTTAAACAAATAGTTCCTCTAGGAATCAAACCCAGAACGTCCGTGTGCTGTAATTAACAACTATAATATATATGCATGTTATATATTTTTTTAAATAAAAAGTAAAGTAAAAACGTGTTTTAAACAAAGATGGCGTGTTTGGAGTGGTCAAAGATCAGAGATTAAGTAGGCAGAGAAAAAAAACCGAAACCGTAGCATAGTTAATAGAACGCTGGACATCTATTTTTTATTTTTTTTTATTCTTATTATACATGACCAGAAATATACATAATTTGCGAAAAAAACAACATGTAATTTAATTTAGACGTACAATTTTAATGGATCTGGGTTTGTTGCCTTTCATTTGTCGTATCCCCAGTAAACTAGGCTTTTGCCTGTATCTCACTGAGGATATATCGGCGAAGATAATAATACTAAATTTGCATGAAAAAATAAATCGATACTTTTTTCCGAATTTTGATTACACAAAAACAAAACCCCGTTGCACGTTCTCATCAACCTGACAAACAGTGACACTCAATTACAACTGGAAACATCATGCGGAATCAAACTCTTCACACATCATCACTCCAGAAACACCAAAAACATCAAACTGAGATAATTCGGATTCAATTCCTAATAGAACAGAAATAATGGATCCCAGTTTGATTTTGCACAGAAGGAAAATAACCATTATTCTATTTGATTGAAAAAAATTGTCATGTGACAATTTAACCGTCATAAAGTACTTTATGCAACGACAGTGTTGTTTATTATAAAAACGTTTTTTATGTCTCAAGGTGTTAGAGATATGGGTGGCGTGTACAGTTTTAGCAAGTACTTAATGACAACTCTTTCGAGAAGTCTTATCAACATGTATGATTATATATCATATAAACAGAATAAAACAGGACACGTAGCCAGAATGTCAGACTCCCAATGGACATCCAAAATAATCCAATGTTACCCAAGAGGCATAAAGAGGCCCAGAAGAATACCGAAGGTACGCTGGATAGATAAAACCAAGAAGCATTGCAGCATCACATGGCATCAACTAGCAAAAAACCGAACTATTTGGAGTCAACTTGGGGAGATCTTCATCCAGCAGTGGATCGACCCAGGTTGACAATGATGATGATATGAACACTACACACATATACTACACTCCACCTAAAACATAATGTCTTACTACAACATATCAGATTTTTTTAGCAATTTGTCTTCCCTTAAAAAGTTTTCTACGGTTTTCTTACCAATTATGTTTTCCTAAACATATCCAGATGCGAGGAAGTTCCTAATCTAATGTCTGTAACCCCCATCGCTATATTATCATACTCAATTTGTTTTTTTTTTGTAATACTTTTAATCTGTTAAAAATAGTCTGTTCAAATTATGAGTCCTTGAGGGTCTCCTCAATAAATAGCACTATACGTATGTTATTCTGCGAAGATAATCTATACTTGAAACTTCGACAACGGTTAGTCAAATGCTACGTTTGGTCAGTGTTATTATATGGAGTGGAATCATGGACCCTCAAAGTTGGTAGTATGAACCGACTGGAAGCATTCGAAATGTGGATACATCGGAGAATGCTACGGATACCCTGGACGTATTTGGTCAGCAACACAAGGGTTCTTCAAGAGCCAAAGTTGATAGAGAGTTACTGACTGATATTAAAATCCAAAAGGTGTCCAATTTGGGTTATGTACTTAGAGGATAAAAGTAAAAATTACTGCACCTGATCATCCAAGGCAAAATAGAGGGTCGAATAGGTGTTGGCAGAAGGAAAATCTCCTGGCTCCGCAATTCCCTTTTCGGGCTGCCAGGGACAAAGATGTTTACTCTCAGGTGATAGTCAACGTTGAGGGGACCTGACGTTACACTAGGAAGAAGAAATAGGAATTGCCTTTTATTATTAATTTTTTACTTAACTCATTTTTAGACGTCGTTCCAGTCGAATATTTTTAAAAATCATGGGTAGCCTATCATATAACATATGTTCAAAAACAAAGCGTTCTATAGGTGAAAGTTTTATTGGTATTGTATCGGACGTGTGCCGTCACCCTTGTGTGTGTGTATGTGGTATAATGGAAAAAGACATTGAAATGTAGATCTGTATATTAAATTGTATAAACTTATATTTGTACGTGAATTCATTCTATAATGTTCTTGTATTTTGTTGTAAAATGTATGTTTGTTTGACTCCGATCGCGCTCGCGACCGCAATGGAAATAAGTGACTTGCGGGGTGATGCGATCGGAGTAGGTCGGGGCCCAGTCGGCGTAAGCAGGGCCTTAAACCCCGAAAGTTGTTGTATTTCGCGGGCAATGGGCGCTTGTGACGGCCGACTGACCATTAATATAGAGGGTCCCCTGATTTTGGAAAATATAATATTCTCAGTACTACCGACTATACTGCGTTTTACTTTGAGACCCGCAACCCACTTCGACTGCCTGAGAGGAATCTCTCCGCCCTGCTACCTTCTTCTTCTTTGCTATGGAATTCGCTACCTCGATTCTCTGAGCGCTACGCGGCAACCAACGTGTCTATCTACAGTCTTTGTGCCCCGTCCGGTACAGGTATGTTTGATTTTTTTTTCATAAAGCTTAAAGTGGTTTTTTTTTTGTGTTCAAATGAAACCCTCTCATATCCTTACACTCAACTTTTTTTTATTAATATTTTTAATCTGCTAGTAATAGTGGACTCGAATCCCAAGTTGCAGGGCTCATGGATAAATAATAACCACGCCATGATTTTCAGAAATGGCAAGATTGAAAACGAATACAATTTCCACTATACGCCTAATTTAGATGTAAAAATAAATAACGAAAGAAAGTTGTGGAAGCGAGGTAAGAAAGAATAGGTAGTAAATCATTAATATGAAACATTTCCTCGAGTCCGCATTCAGCAAATTATTCGATCTAAGCGAGAAATTCGTTCCGTGTCATAAATTCTCCAACTGAAAAGAGTCAGGAAAAACAGAAGCCGTTCTCTAGCGGTCCAGGGAGACGGCGTAGCTTCCTGGCGGAAACGAGAAAGGCGAAAGTATGAACGAAGAAAATTCCAAGTTTCTTGAATGAAATTAAGTTATTTCACCTTATTAATGCTTGATTTTAACCAACTGTTTATGATTTTTTTATTAAATTTGTATTTATAACTATCATACAAGTCTAACACCAGCAAAGCAGGGCATTTAACAGATCGAGGCTCTTAGATGTTTTACAATGAGAACGTAGATTGACGAGAATCAGCTCTCTAAATTGCGCTATTAATTTTCTCTTTTAATTAATATTATGAGACGGCGAGGGATTGAAAACATTAAACTTGACGACAAAAAAAATTGAGTCGGCTCTCTAAACGACGATTGCCCTTTCATTATTATTATTATTACAGTCACATGCCGTTATCCACATAATATTATTATTATTACAGTCACATGCCGTTATCCACATAATATTATTATTATTACAGTCACATGCCGTTATCCACATATTATTATTATTACAGTCACATGCCGTTATCCACATTTTATTATAACAGTCACATGCCGTTATTCACGTATTATTATTATTATTACAGTCACATGCCGTTATCCACATAATATTATTATTATTACAGTCACATGCCGTTATCAAAATATTATTATTATTAATATTACAGTCACATGCCCGTTATCCACATATTATTATAACAGTCACATACCGTTATTCACGTATTATTATTATTATTACAGTCACATGCCGTTATCCACATAATATTATTATTATTACAGTCACGTGCCGTTATCAAAATATTATTATTATTAATATTACAGTCACATGCCCGTTATCCACATATTATTATAACAGTCACATACCGTTATCCACGTATTATTATTATTAGTCACATGCTGCTATCCACATATTTTTTTCACTCCCTCCTTACTTTTCATTCGTCATTACTATAAATTATATCCTTTACAAGATGAAATATCTTATTAAATAAAATTGCTTACCAAATATACCACTGCTGGTGGTTAATACCTCATTTATTAGTTCTTGACAGTAAAAATAATAAACTTGACGGCCAAAAATAATACACCTAGCTGGTAAAAAAAGTCAACTGGGCGGAAAAGTAAACTGGGCTGGTAAAAATGTAAACTGGGCTGGTAAAAAATGTAAACTGGGCTGGTAAAAAATGTAAACTGGGCTGGTAAAAAATGTAAACTGGGCTGGTAAAAAATGTAAACTGGGCTGGTAAAAAATGTAAACTTGGCTGGTAAAAAATGTAAACAGGGTTGGTAAAAAAAGTAAACTGGGCAGGTACAAAAAGTAAACTGGGCTGGTAAATAAAGTAAACTGGGCAAGTAAAAAAATAAACTTAGCTGGTAAAAAAATATGCCAGATACTCGTATATTGTCACGAACTGTTAATTATACGAATTCAAATGAAATGTTCCTAAGAAATAATAATATTGTTTAGTTAGCTAATTTCAAATTTGGTATATGCAAGTCCTACTTATTTTAAAAAAGAAGATATTTTTTTTCGAATTTCCTTACTTATTATTTTGAATACATAATATTGAAAATTTTATTTTATAATATTTGATAAAAGAAACTTCTTATTTTTTACGCGAAAAAATTAAGTAGATATATCTAAACCAAAAAAATACGCCAATCGAGGTTAAAAACTAAAATTTCCCTTCAGCGCTGAGATTTAGCACGACATTGATAGCTGAGGAAATCAAGAGTGCGAAAATTTGATAAATATAGCGTGTCGAATATAAAATTGCGAAAAACGTGCCTTGGACAAAATATTAATAAAAAAAGCCTGAAGAAAATAAGTATGAAATTTACATTATTTTGTAGAATTATTAAATTCTTTAAGTAAATTTATTCATACATTAATAGTTAAATTATTTCATTTTCTCTCGTTTTTTGTCATTTTCTTCTCAAAAAATCTTTTCGCCGTGGCGTCTGAATGTCTATCACGGAATTTTTCTGGTCGAAAATATTTTTCAAATTTTTTATATCATTAAGAGATAAAGTAAACAAAAAAAATAACGCAAGTATTTTTTTTATTTAATTAAATACAATAAATAAATAAATACAGGTTTATTGACAACAACATAGTATGTACAAAATATATTTAAATAACACTTCTAAAACACATAAATTGCAGATAATACATTTAATACAAAAGCTATCAAAAGGTCTGAGCTCATTGAATAACATCCCCTCGGCCAAGATACACCCCACCAATATAGAGAGAACCCAGCCACGAGGACACCAGATGTTTTTGAACCCACACCCTTGAACACGTAGAAAAAGAATATAAAAAAAACACAGAAAATAAATAGATGACAAAAAAATACATTCAAGAGAGAAGACATTAAAAGGTCCGGGCTCATCCCACAAACATTCCCCCAGCCGAGATACACCCCACCAATGTAGGGCGAGCCCGACCGTAAGGGCATCGGGGGGCTTCCATCCCACACCCCTTCATATTAAAGAATAAATTTAAAAAAAAACAAAAACGTGTGGCAGAAAACAAAATAAAAAGTAAACCCACATATACCACCTCAGGTTAACTGTCAGCAAGAACGAAAAAAAGAAAAGCCTCAAAGGAGTCCAAATTTTACAAAATGACAAATGGGAAATGAAATAGATGAGACAACATTGAAATACTCGTAGTTAGGCAGTAATACAATGAAATAGTTAAGCTGTTTTAAAAGAATGAATGAGGAGATAACGCACAAACACGTATGCACAATCCCCGATTCACCACCAGCCAAAAGAGAGAAAAGAAAGAATTGTTTCAAGTTGACTTTAAAACACTGCAGCCTATCATAGGTAGAACCCTTAGAGATAGGATACATAATGAGGAAATCCGCAGAAGTTGTAACATTGAGGACATCATGAAATGGAGTATGCAGAGACCACATTGAGAGGATGGACCCCGCGAGAATACCTAAGATTGTAATGCACGAGATTCCAGAGGGTCGTCGCCCACCGGGACGTCCACCAAAGAGATAGAGAGAAAGTTGGACATCTTCGTCACACGGCTAAAACTGAAATCATGTTTAAACAGATCGTAAGATCTAGAAGAAGAATAAGTTGACTTTAAACAATTAAATAAAAAAAGACTTGTCAATAGAAACATACAGTGAAACCCCGTTTTTACGTGCCCGGAATTCACGTTTTCCCGCTGTTTGCGTTCAATGTTTACAATCCCGTATTATTTTAGTACATTTAGTACCCGCTTTTACGTTTTTATTTCCCGCAATTTACGTTTGAAATATTTAAAATGCAAATCAATTTATAAACATATTTAATTTAATGTGCCTAAAAATTTTAAATATTTAAAATGAATATTAGGAAGCAGAAATATATTGTTTCTATTTATAGACATGTGTGCACCTGCACCTGCAGTGCTCATGGTCAAGATTATACGAGTCGTGTAATACGATACAATTGGTGGGAAATTTAGCGAATCAGAGGCAGGCAGACTGGATATGTGGTCAAATGTGTGCTTGTGTTTTAAACGTGTCGGTCGTGTACATACAATTTTAATAGTCAATTGTCGTGTATTTCGTGTCAATTTAATTTTTTTTCATTTCTTTTAATTTATCTTTGAATCCCTTCAAATAATGTCTCAGCAAAGAAAAATATTATCGATTCAAGAGAAAAGGAAAATTCTCGAAAAAGTGAATAAACACGTTGGTTCACGTGTTTCGCTCGCGCGTGATTTGGAGACACCCATTACAACTTTGGCTACGATAATAAAAAATCGCGAATCGATTGAAAAAAGTGC
Source organism: Odontocerum albicorne (assembly GCA_949825065.1). NCBI lineage: Eukaryota > Metazoa > Arthropoda > Insecta > Trichoptera > Odontoceridae > Odontocerum > Odontocerum albicorne. The sequence continues at coordinate 54,456,249 of OX463839.1, read as the reverse complement.
GATGCAATGTGTTCCCATGGCGAATAAACGCGTGTATGGTACATACGACCTTCAAAATACGATGATATAGTGGACAGTCACTTCCACGAAAACTTATCCGGCGAAGAAGAGGTAAACTTAATCCATCCAATTTCAACAAAAGAAGATGCTATGAGGCATATTGAGGGCCTTAAAAGCTACTTTACTAGCATTGAAAACGTACAAGACGAAACTTTCTTATCGATTTATAAGATCGAAAGAGCTGTAAACCAGCACAAAAATATGTACCAAACCGATTTGCGTGATTATCTAAATAAAAAACAATTTTAAATTTCTTAATTTTTTTTCTAATCCCGACTCGACGTTTTCCCTCTAATAACGTTTTTTTATCAGTCCCTTCAAAAACGTAAAAACGGGGTTTCACTGTACTAGTATAATAACGATCTTCTTGCTATAAATTATTGATTGTGTATTATTCAAATTTTGTCTTTTTCTATTGTTCAACACTGTTAACATGCCAATATTGATTTCTAGTTGATATTTTTCTAAAAAAAATTGTATCCTCTGCATTTGGCCCTCACATTTGATATATCTTCTATAACCTGGTCAAAAAGTTTGGCATTACCATATGTTGTACAGCTCCTGCACGCTTCTAGAGAACGCATAGTGAGCAGCTGTGTACAATATAGTCAATGGTCTGGATTTCCACTGACTTAGGCCGAGGCCACACCAAAGTGCTTCTTTAGGTGCTAAGCTAGATTTTACGTGACTCATATACTAGGTGACTTCATGCTTGGCCACACCAAAGTGCTTCGCACAAATTCATTTAACATTTGGGAGCGGTTGAGTCAACACACGATGCCACTCTCAAAACTAACCAATTTCATTACAACTTACCATCTTTATTTACTTCCTGTGCAACTTCATTCCAAAGTGATTTTATTACAGGTACATTTTTGTACACAGCTGTTATTAAAACTTCAATAAAATTAACCAACACGTCTGTTCGCTAGGAGATTCACTCGGTGACTAATCGTCATGTAGTGTGGCGCGAAGCGTGCAATGTGGGCATTGCGATAGTATGCGGTGCGTTGGTTCGCTAGGATATGTCGCCTAATTTGCAGCGTAGCTCTAAGCATCAAGCGAGGCTCCTACATGTGTGGCCGAGGCCTTACAGAAAAACTACTCCGCTTGTCCCCACTTGTGCATATCATATGCAGTGCGACCCAATTATTTTATTTAAAAAAACACCACACCTTCCGTGGTAAGAAAAATCCCATTGTCGAGTCGCCAATAAAATGCCTGTTTTACCGTCATTCACAGTATCTCTGTGTTTTTGTATACAAAAAGGTTATTTAATCTATTAAATAAAGAAATATAACTGAAGTATGGATGGACCAAGTTATAGAGATGTTGAAATAGAAATAAACGAAAAAAAAATAATGTGTATCAATGTAAAGAAGGCTCAACGTATACACCGCGGTATAAACATCTAGGACTCTACGCTCTCTTCATCCTACCCTTATAGATAAACCGCGTAATTGACTGCATAAATTATTAAACGAAAAGTAACTTTCCTTTTTACTGCATAATTGAAACAAGCTTAGAAAGGACAAGGATTTCCATCATAAATGAAATAAAATAAGGTTCGGTAAATAGAATAAACTCCATAAACCGGGTCACTTCATCCCCTTTGTGAAGTTTCATAACATCCCTCCGGCAGAAAGTAACTAATCAGCCATAAACCATGGAGGAAAACACAGCCATTACACAGTTTGTTCGTATTCAAACTTTCCCCATATAACTATTATATTATCGCACTGTTATTACTTTTCTCGTTATTTTATTATACGCCAATAGAACTGCACTCAATTCTGGTGTGCAATAAAAAGCAATCGTTGAAATTAAAATTACTACTTATACACCACGCCGTGTCCCCAGCTGAGTAGGTAGAGAGAGAGAGAGTAGATCTCCAAGCTTTCCTTTTTCTTATCAAGCACATTACTTTCACCTCCTCCACATTCATACATTTCGTCATGCACAATCCTCTATTGTTCGTATTTCTAAATTTACCTTATTTCACAATCAGTTTTATTTGATCGAGCAACGTTTTCCTAGTTCTTTATCTTCCGGGCACACCTTGCACTTCTAACTTGTATACTCGCAAAGTTATTATTTCGTAATTCGTTCTCTCCGCATGTCCAAACCATCTTGAAGCTCCGGTTTTTTTTTTGTATTATTTAAAACATCTTAATTTGAATTTATTTATAAAAGGTGCAGCGCACCTCCTAACAATATTTAAAAAAAACAGTTACATTAAAAATAGATGTAAAGAAACAGTGGTAATTAAAAAAAACACGTCCTCACTCTCACAACACACGTCAACACTCTCATAACACACGTCAACAGTCTCACAAAAATACAACTATATTCATAGCTATTACTAAAATACGGGACCGTCCAAAAACGGACAGCCCTCACTTCACTAAAGCAGGCGTAAGATACGTTTAAATGAAAAAAAAAACAAAAAATTGTCGACATTTTCGTAATTCATGACAGAATACACAGTTAAGTTATAAAGGATGAATGTGAACTTAAGGCTGATATGACGCAAATAAGAGAGGATTGAAAAAATAATATGGTTGGATCAAGTGATTGATATTTTGAAAGAAGGAAACATGGAAAATTAAAGAAATCGTTGGAATTATGTGAGAAACTGTATGAATGCGGAAGACACGAATGATGTGTGTCAAAATATGAAAGTCTGGCACTCTGTCATCTCTTCCTACTCCAATAGGAAATAGTTTAATGATATATATGTAGTATTTTAATCTGTATATCTATAATATGTCACATCGTATGTCTGTATTCACTCGCACTCTGAATTTTAATCTTCATCTTCTTTTAATTTGAATCTTCTTCTTCCTCTTCTTTTAGACCTGTTGGCCTGTTATGGTCCTGCATTGGGAGGTTGTCCTGGAGGTCTGCTTGCTTGGGGGATACTGTCCCTGGCCATTCTTACGGCTCTTGGTTCCGCCATTCTGGATACATGTTCGTTCCAGAACCTTCTTCTCTGTCGTCCCCATCTGACAATATCTTCAACTTCACACATCCTTTGGATTTCTGTGTTTCATACTCTATCACGAAGGGTTTTGCCAGCGAAACTCCTGAGTAGCTTCATTTTGCTGGTTCGAAGGAGATTTTTGGTTCTGACAGTGTCGGCTCTGGACTCTATGCTGTATGTCATTATGAGGTGGACACAGGTCTTGTATATCCTCACCTTGCTTTGGATGTTCATATACTTGTTTTTCTAGATAGTGTTCTTTAAACATCCTGAAATAGCTGCGGCCTTTTGTGATTGTTCAAGTACTTCGCCATGGAGGTCATTATTACACATTATGCTAGCACCTAAGTATTTAAATTTTGTAACTTGTTCAATTGATGTGTTGTCAATCGCCACACTGCATCCAACTTGCTCTTTGGCTAGAGTCATGCATTTAGTCTTGCTGATGGAGATAGATATGTTGTATTTTTTGGAAGCAGTGTGGAATCGATGTAGCATTTCTTGCAGGTCTTCCTCTGATTCTGCTTTGATGGTGGCATCGTCAGCATAGCATATGATGTTAAGCATATTGTCGCCCATCTTGTATTCCAGGTTAAGGTCGGCAACTTCTTCTATAATTTTATCCATAACCAAGTTAAATAGAAATGGGGTTAAACTTTATTCTAAATTTTAATTAATTCGTAAAAAATATGAATTGTCAAAATTGACAGTAAATAAATAAATATGTCTGGAATAAATACGAGTATATCACATGTACAGCATATGAGTATATCACATGTACAGCATACGAGTATATCACATGTACAGCATACGAGTATATCACATGTACAGCATACGAGTATATCACATGTACAGAATACGAGTATATCACATGTACAGCATACGAGTATATCACATGTACAGCATACGAGTATATCACATGTACAGCATACGAGTATATCACATGTATAGCATACGAGTATATCACATGTACAGAATACGAGTATATCACATGTACATCATACCAGTATATCACATGTACAGCATACGAGTATATCACATGTACAGAATACGAGTATATCACATGTACAGTATACGAGTATATCACATGTACAGCATACGAGTATATCACATGTACAGCATACGAGTATATCACATGTACAGAATACGAGTATATCACATGTACAGCATACGAGTATATCACATGTACATCATACCAGTATATCACATGTACAGCATACGAGTATATCACATGTACAGCATACGAGTATATCACATGTACAGAATACGAGTATATCACATGTACATCATACCAGTATATCACATGTACAGCATACGAGTATATCACATGTACAGCATACGAGTATATCACATGTACAGAATACGAGTATATCACATGTACAGCATACGAGTATATCACATGTACAGCATACCAGTATATCACATGTACAGCATACGAGTATATCACATGTACAGCATACGAGTATATCACATGTACAGCATACGAGTATATCACATATACAGCATACGAGTATATCACATGTACAGCATACGAGTATATCACATGTACAGAATACGAGTATATCACATGTACAGCATACGAGTATATCACATGTACAGCATACGAGTATATCACATGTACAGCACACGAATGTACTCGTAATTAAATGTCAACTCAAAAGCGATTTGTTTTTTATTATATACGAGTATAAAAGAAGCACCTAAAATAACTATGTATATTATAAACGAGTATAAAAGAAGCACCTAAAATAACTATGTATATTAAATACGAGTATAAAAGAAGCACCTAAAATAACTATGTATATTAAATACGAGTATAAAAGAAGCACCTAAAATAACTATGTATATTAAAAAACAGGATCTTTATCTATTCTAGAAGTCAATCATAAAGATGAACGAATGAATAAAATAATTTTCATATAACCAACGATTTAAAGTGATACCTTGAGAAACTTTTATTGAAACTTCCCGAGAATCTTTTTGGGAGTAAAATTTAATGTCAGAAGTAAATTCTTGGCTTAACGGTCAGTTCTCGATTACTACACGTTTTATTTTCTAGATATTTTCTGCTACAGACTACTTTCTATACTTCAGTTAACTTAAGAATAAGGTGGATCTAATTTAACCCTATTATAAAGTCTTTCAAATTGAGCGGTTTTTTATTTAATTAAATTTTTTTAATTCTTGAATAAAACACATCATTTGCTTTGATTCAATTTTTTTAAATGGTTATTCAAGTATAATGTATGACATTTAAACACGAAAAACAATATCCGCCAAATGTCCACCTCTTGCAGCTCAACAGATGTCCACTCTTTTGTCAAAATTTTCGATGATATTTTGGCATAATTACGGTTCTAACTCACCAATAATGCAAATAAGGTCGTCCTTCAGCTCAGGAAAGATTTTTTTTAGTCTGGCTTTGCAATCTAATAATAAAAATGTTTTTTTTTTTTAAATTACCTAAAAATTAAGGTGCGTCTTATAGTCCGTAGCGTCCGTAAAATACGGTACCTGTTTCTTATCCTTATTTATCCTACCCCAATTTTAACTCCGTCTTGTTAAAACTGTTTTAAAGAAATCGAGTAATTGACTTTTATAATCTTTGTATCTTATTGTATGGGATTTTGAGTACAGCGAAACCACTTCCATAAGCTTTTCAACCAAAGAAGACGTCATCTTGTTTTTGGTTTAGACAATTCAACCTGAATGAAAAGACTCTGGTTTCTTCTTAAATAATAAAAGGGCAACTTATTTATCGCTAATTTTTTATCCACTTTGCACGGATTTCTCCTGTTACACAAAGAGGGTCTGCTTCTAGCGTTAGCTTATTCGTTAGGAAGAATATCAGCCAGGATTCATCTCATACAGCTAGGCGGTACCGAGAAAATATCAACAGTGTCATTCAGTTGGTTCAATATCTCTATACCACACGTGACTGAGTGTTTAGCCATGATGTTCGTCCTTTATAAATCGTATAAACCTAGTGCTTCTAAAATTGCGGGACAGTTAAAGCATCCTTGAAAAACCTTAAGTAGGAATATCGCAATGGATTCTTGCCTTCTTGTTTCGAAGCTTCTGTAGTTACACACCGTGAGAAGTTCGACATGGTGAGCATATTTTGGGTAATCGCCCTTTGTTCTGTACCACAGATATCTGAGGATTTTTTTTTTGTATTTGTTCTATATTGTTTTTATATTTGAGCTGATGAGGAGCCCAAACCAGTACCAGGAGATGCATATTGTTATTTGGTTATAATTAGATAATTATATATGTTTCGAAGGATATCGGTACTGTTAACATGATTTAGAGAGCAGACTATTCTCAAGGATGTCATAATTTGAGAATTGTACCCACTATTATAAAAAGAATGAAAATATTGCAAAAAAGTTAAATAAATTGAGTGTAAGGAAAATAAGGTAACGGATGTAGTCAAAAGATATGAACTTACCCGCATTCGCATGTATAAAAAAAAACAATTTTACTAAGAAAACCACAGGTAATTTCATTTTGCATTTCATCTATTCTGAATTTTCTCTTCCAATATCAGATGTAATAATACTTTTCTCCTCGCATCAAACGTATCAAGTTTTAAAATTTATTTAACTATAAGGTGAGGTGTAAATGCAGTTTGGCAAAATTGATCGGGTACTGTATCAGATTTGAGCTCTCCAAACGTAAAAAAAATGCATAAAAATTTTTTTTGAATTTTTCAAATTGAATTTTTTTATAGTGTGAACGAATTAAAAAAACAAAACGGTCAATCAACCAATGATATTTAAGCCGACAAAAATACAGGTATTCAATTAATTCTAGCTTCAAACGTCAATCAAATATCATGTATTCATTCTCCAATCATTATTCAATTAGTGAAACGCTTTCATGCATGGTCGTGATCTTTTTTTTTAATTTCAAATAAAGTCTATAAAATGAACACTTCAGTTAGATCAGGACGTGGAAAAAAAATTAAAAGATCCAAATAAATGCTCTAGAAATTCGCACACGAGAAGAATACATGATGTGACAATGTATGACAGAATACCGAATGGAGTGAATAGGGATAGATGTAAATTAAGGTTAATGTATTCAGTAAGATGAAGAAAAGCACTCGGAGATGAAATGGTTTGGGCATATGGAGCAAATAAATGAATAAATGCTTACACAACAATTATACAGCGCAAATGTGAGAGAAAAGCGTGACAAAGGAAGACTATGAAAGGTACTGGTAAATCAAGTGAATGACATTTTGATAGAAGGAATGGTATGGGAAATCGTTGGAGCTTTATGAGGAGATGTATGCCATCACATTTAAACTGTAGTCTAAAATGTCAGTTATTTTTGGCAATGTCAAAAGTAAAGTTTGATAAACGGATTAAGTCATAAACCATTTAGACAGACAAGTGACTAGAGAAAACAAGCATCATAACATTTAGACTGTAGTCTAAAAATGTCAGTTCTTTTTGACGAGTGTTAGCAAGTGTGTCATCCGATCTCGTAAAGATAAACAATCTTCCGACAAAGAAGCTTGTGCTCCTTGTATCAAAAGCCGATTGCAGGTGTGTTCGCTCCTCACGTATCTCATCCCCTTACCTCTGGTATTTCGGCGCTCACCAAAGTGAAGTGTAACATCGTTATGTCCGCTCTAACGGCGGTTAAGTATTGTTATTATTAGCAAGATATTCATAAATGAGAGTAAATTATCTAGAGGGGAGGAAAAGCAAGGGCGGGATGAATCCCCCCAGCCCCTGGAAGGGACACGTTTTGCAAGGCCGTCCGTCATTACCGCCACTAGGGTTGAGTGGAGAAGACATATTGTCTTCTGACTAAGTTATACGTAATTATTATAATTAATTATTGCAATAAATAATTCTTTAACCTAAATTCTTCTGTGTTTTCATTTATATTTTTCCTTTCCTCTGTTCGAGTTGTTGAGAATTGAGTGAGACTATATCGAATTCTTGAGATTAAATAGAGTTGTGTTCTACGCCCATAGTTGAATATGCCACTTATAGGTATTTATCCAAATTAATATTCGGAATTAATAGAAAAGTAATTCACAAAAGTAACTAAATAAATACTTATAACAATTATTTCAAGGTGAAAGGACCAAATTGAAGCTAAAAAGTTTGGTATAAAAGCTCTCATAGCCAGAGAGAAATGGAGTAGTCTAAATGCTTGAATACACTCACGGGGAACCGAGACAAGCTTTTTTTTTTAATCAACCAGGACTCGAAACGTATTAACATCCATTCTGAAATATTTTGCATGCATTCAACCAACATGGCTAAATAATTTTTATTTTCCACCACTGATCAACCTCCGTGACCTAGTAGTGGGTACGATGACTGTATTCCAATCCGGAGATTGTGGGTTCTATCCACATTCGTACCCAGATTTAAAAAAAAAAGATTCTAGTCGAGTATTCACTTAAAGCCTCTTTATATATATTTATATTGTATATCATAACATCTTTTGGGTTTTCGGAAGAGATTATAACATGGCAATAAGCCCACCATATTGTGTTGTACACAACGAATGTGTTAATTTTTTTATCCACTTTGCACGGATTTCTCCTGTTACGCAAAAAGGGTCTGCTTCTATCGTTAGCTTATTCGTTAGGAAGAATATCAGCCAGGATTCTTCTCATAGTGCTAAGCGGTACCGAGAATATATCAACAGTGTCATTCAGTTGGTTCAATATCTCTATACCACGCGTGACTGAGTGTTTAGCCATGATATTCGTCCTACAAGTTGGTATGTAGAACAGAGGGTGATTCCTTGCACGGCTATATTTATTGGGTACATATTTGTGGCGTTATGGCAGAAGTTGATATGTCCGTTTTTTGTCATTTTGTGTTTATTCTCCCATTTTATAGAAAATATTTCTCAGCACGTTGTGGCAAAACTTGGTGTGTCAGTCATTATCCAAACAAAAGATTTGTTGTTTGAAAAAACTTTAAAAATGCTTATTTATACTGATTTTAACAGCTTATCAAAGTTAATATTGCTTCTCCTATAAACTAAGGTAAAACGAACAAATCAACTTCTGCCGTAATGCCACAGATATAAACTTAATGCTTCTAAAATTGCGGGACAGTTAAAGCAGCCTTGAAACACCTTAAGTAGGAATATCGCAATGGATTATTGCCTTCTTGTTTCGAGACTTCTATAGTTACACATCGTGAGTAGTTAGTTCGACATGGTGTGCATATTTTGGGTAATCGCTCTTTGTTCTGTACCATAGATATCTGAGGGTTTTTTTTTGTATTTGTTCTATATTGTTTTTATATTTGAGCAGATGAGGAGCCCAACAATGCAGTACTCAACTATTTCCATTTCTTCTGCATATACCAAACAGTGCATAGTCAAACGGCTGATAGTTCTACTCCTATATCACCCTGCATGAACTAAATAGATAGATATACGAGTTCTAAGGCTTATATTAAATTTTTTTAAACGTGCGCATTTTACTGCACCGTAGATCTTTTGTCAGTGATTTGAGGGAATACCTTTTCCACTGTTGTGTCATATGTGTGTGCAGTGTTATTTATATGTGTATACTTATATTAAGTATTTGTGTGTTAATTTATGGGGAATTTTTAGGCTCTGTGAGCCTTTGTTGGCCATTTGAATCGACCATAGTTGGGCATGGTGACTATCTTCAAAGGCGTTCAAACGCTCATGTCGGCGGCCCTGGTGGCGCAGTTCAGGTTAGGCGTCCACCCGGTCATCCCGGGGGCTTCAGTGTAGTGACGATGGTGAAGACGGTGAACATGGGGTGACGATGCTGGAGAAGACGGTGAAGAATGCGCAAAGACGTAGCGTGAGGCGAGGCTTCATGAGCTTTCTTTGCTCTTTATCTCGTACTTCACTACCGTCAGAGGGACTCTAGGCTGATGACCGAAGAGCGTAGACAGCAGTGACGACAACAACACACCTTCGACAGGGAAATAAATACATAAATTTATAAGATCAGGTGTAGAGTGTAGGGATGGGAAGGTATCGCCTGTGTGATTGGAGCTTCCCCGTATTTGCATATGTATTGAAGACATATTCGGTGAGAAAACTCCTGCATGAACTATAAAATATAATAAACTTAATAAAACATTGTATCACGTTTCACCGCCTTAAGTTAACTGGACTTGAAAACTTTTGTTCTTCTATTTCAAAGAAATGGCTCGGTATTTTTTAATGAATCTTGCTCAGCTCCAAACAATAATGTAAATAATAAAAGTGTTCAATGGCTTTAGTTCTCCAACTCCGAGAAACTGCTGTTTTGTTCTGTTCCGTTCAAAGGACTATTATCAAAGGACGTACAGTGGATTAAGACTGTACGATGAAAAGGATTCAATCTAAAGTATTTTATTCAAAACCCCCCTTGACTTTTGTCTAAAAACTACCCTTATTATATATTTGACTCGGAAGAAATCTCATTAAAGTTATTATTAAAATTTTCATCACGAAAAAAGGAAATGAATATCAAGGAAGGGTTATATATTTTAATGAATTTTCATATTTTTTGTCATATCAAATACGTAAATATTCGTCGTTTCAGTCAGACTTTTCTATCGCGAAACACATTTTCTATCGCAAAAACAATTTTAAAAAAATGGCGATTCTAAATCATTCAAAGTTTCAACTGATTAAGCTATCAAATTTAACAATTGATCAATAAATTTAATGGAAAGAAGAAACGCAACATTCATTAGATGCGGTAAAGATACGACTTTCAGTAAATCAAATACGAGTGTGGCGTTCGTCGCGGAATATTGTCGCATACATACGGTCAATGACCGATGAGATTCGCATTCCTCGACAAATTTAAATAGACAGTCCAAAGTACATACGCCGTCCAATCAAGTCCAAAGATTACCCGCCGGCCAGTCATCCCGTAGCGAGTGGGCCGCACTACATACTAGAGAGAGAACGCACCACGCTGTTTCGCCGGTTCCGTAAATAAATTGTTACCTACAAAACTTCAATTGACCATTTCTGCATGCACAGAAGCGAGATAGAAGCATATCGCGGGCGCACTCTCGCGCCCATTCTGAAATGTTATAAATACCTACGTACTATCAAAATAAACCATTCATTCACTCTCTCCTTCCGCATTGCGATCTAACGTGTTTTATTTATTTATCAACAATCATAATCATCATATACCTTTAAGGGACATTCCCTAAACGAGAATGTCTCGCAAAGGACAACTGAAAAATAAGTGGTCTATAGTTTCATCATCCAGACTACACTCGTAGTCTGAATTATCCACAATATCCATTCTGTAAAGGTGTCTAACCACCACGCAGTGGCCCGTCCCCAAACGACACATGACATACACTTCCATCTTATTCTCATTATATTAAACCATGGTTTCACATTTAGCCACTAGTTTACATTTATTTAATATAATTTTTGTAATTTATTTTTAACAAACACTGTTTATTCCACTTTTTAGTGACGGTATAACCCTACCGGTTTCAAGGCTTTCACCTCATCTTCAGGGGAGCGCAAACAAGACTAAATGCTGTTCGAACTGGTACCGATATAGACACTTCAACGGTTGGAGGCTGGGGGGTGAGGAAGGCTAGGGATAATTTCGGCCAAGAGCGGGGAGATTTTGGGGAAATAACTGTTCAACAGATGCTCCGATCGGTATACTGACTTAGAAATTTCTAGGGCCACTAATCTGTCCAATTTATTTCCGTTGCCGCTAATATGTAAGAATTTGGCATCATCGATAGAAAAAGTATGATTCTCACGGTGACAATGATTAGCCATTTCAGAATAAATTAGAGGATTTGTTAAGGCAGATTGGTGTTCACGAAATCTCTTTTCAAAAGATCTTCCTGTCTTTCCTATATAGAAATTATCACAGTTATTTCCCCAAAATCTCCCCGCTCTTGGCCGAAATTATCCCTAGCCTTCCTCACCCCCCAGCCTCCAACCGTTGAAGTGTCTATATCGGTACCAGTTCGAACAGCATTTAGTCTTGTTTGCGCTCCCCTGAAGATGAGGTGAAAGCCTTGAAACCGGTAGGGTTATACCGTCACTAAAAAGTGGAATAAACAGTGTTTGTTAAAAATAAATTACAATGTCTTTAAACCTCCACAACGTTAATGCCTTAACTATAAACAACATAATATAATTTTGATAATAATTACATTTTTAAAACATTTTTAAGATATTTAAACCGTTATATAATCGTATCATACAAGAATAAATCTGGTCAGTATTTTTTATCTCAGAAACTTCAAGCCTGAAAAGTTCGTTCAAAGTTCCAGCATTTGAGCTTCGGATGCCCATTTCCTCGGCCGGAATGTCGATAAACGTTTTGGGCCACTTCACATGCAATTAAGCCCTGAGTGAGCCCAATTCCTATAATACCCGTTCCTCCTCCACTTTCTGAATATTCATATGAAATATTTAGATTCCAACCTTGACCGTTCATTCGTGATACCAACACAACCCCTAATATTTCAAGCCTGCAACGGAACAATAATCATTAAGTGTACTAGGACTTTTTAAATTATTCACAGTGTTCAATTTTAAGTTTACAATTCTCATTGGAAGACCTCGATCCAGAAACCGAAGTCAAGTGTAGAATTGAATCATCTCGTGCGGCTTTTAATAAAATGAGAAGCGTATTCTGCGATGATAATCTAAACTTGAAACTTCGACAACGGTTAGTCAAATGCTACGTTTGGTCAGTATTATTGCATGAATCATGGACCCTCGGACGTGGAATAATGGACCCTCAAAGTTGGTAGTATGAACCGACTGAAAGCATTCGAAATGTGGATGCACCGGAGAATACTACGGATACCCTAGACCATAGGTTCTCAACCTTTTTTTGCCCACCGCCCACTTTGAGAATATTTTTTTTTCTAAAGCCCCCCCAATTTTTGTTACTTGCGAATCTGAAACAGTTATTGCCACGATTATATTTAAACGTGTAATATTATATACTATAGTCGTAAGATAGGATATGGTATGGTATGACCCTAGCCTATTTCTGAGTTTAAAGAAGACTGTTTCAATGAGAACAATTAAAACACAAGCATACTTAATTATATTGAAAAGTATTTTTATTAACATTCAAAAGACATTGAATTTATAACTTATCTAATGAGAAGGTTGAATTTGATACATTTTAAGGAGTTTGTTAATATCAGGCTCGATTTTACTTCAAAACAACCGTAAGTCGCCGCGTTCAGTAACATGGAGCCGATTTCTCTTTTTAGTTACCAATGTTGCTACAGCACTAAACCCACGTTCAGCTAAATAGGAAGATGGGAATGCTATCAGAAATCGTTGAACAATCGACCATAATCCTGGGTACAGTTGCAAAATCGGCTTCTGCAGCCAAAATTCTTGGTAGCCATTCTTGAATTTAATTTATAATTCCTCATTTGTCGTCAGTTCTATTAGTTTTTTCTTCTAACTGATATGATCCTGCTGTGTTGACATTTGAAAAAGAATCCAAAACCCAGTCTGGTATGTCCATGTTTAAAATGTCCTGAAACCGTTCCTTGAAATCACTGTGGAGGTTTTCCAAGTGTTGACAGTAAACAAGCAAGTCGTCGTGCTTAAATGATACTGCTGATAAATTTGGGAAGTTATTGAATTTGCGTCTGCCGATATTTCTTTTGTATAATAGAGCATTTTGGACACGAAAGCAGCAACGCTATTTTTTGTCTTAATCAAGTTTAAGTCGTCGCCTTGAAGTTGGAGATTGACATCATTAAACAATTTATACAGGTCTGTCAAGTACGCAATATCGTTCTTTGATGAGATGAGGTTGTCGCGCAATTCCGTGTCTTTGTTTCCTAGGAACACTATCACAGACCCAAATAAATTGTAAAATCGAGTCAAACAAGTACCTTTTGACAGCCAGCGCACCTCTGTGTGAAGCAGCAATCGGTTGAAATCTTCATCATTGGCAATGCAAAGCTGACTAAATAATCTGTTATTTATCAAAAACTTGTTATAACTGAATTGCTACAAGCATATTTTTTGCTATTTTTTATTAACAGGCTTTTGTTAACTTAAAGAAAACCAAGATATGCTATAATTTTTGCACCAATAAATTAACAACAGCATGAAACTTTCCGAATCTGTCTTTAAAAATTTTCAATTGAATTTTTCAGGAACAAATAATGAGGATGCCTTATCTGAAGAAAAATAAATACTGAAGGTAAAATTATGTATTATATTTTTACTGTATACAGTACAACTTGGTGGTTTTATTACCATGAAGCAATTTCTTTCAACCAACCAGAAAGGTATTAAACAAGCCTCAAGTAAAAACCTGACTCACAAACCTTTTTTTAAAATCTGGGTACCAACGAGAATCGAATTCGCAATTCCCAGGTCGCAAGACAGGACTCTAATCTACTAGACCGCTGAGTTTCATTTTCGTAATGTACAAAAAATTGGGTGAGTGTGTTGCTATTTGGCAATTTCTTCCAACCATCTCACTCATGCATTGGGGGTTTTAAACATATTAGGTTTTTTTTATTAAATGTTTGGGATTAAATATAGTAAAACTCCATGTTGAAATATTTAACAATAAATAACTTTATTATTCCACCAATAACATAAATCCTCGCTAGACGTGTTTCTACCTCATATCCCGAGGCTCTCTTCAGACGGAATGGACCTCGGGATAAGACGTAGAAACACGTATAACGGGTATTAATGTAATAAATTGATTAACAAAGTAATTTACTGTAAAATATACTAATTAGGACATGAATATTTAATGTATACACGATACAGTTATAAAAAATTAGATACACATAATTATGTGATTCATGGTATAATAAATTAATTGTTTTGTGTTCAGAATCCAATAAACTAAAATGGCTCAAATCTTGTTGAACATTTTTATATCAATATTGTCGTTTCAATTTATTAATTTATGAACTTCATTCAATGTCTCACACCCTAGATGCTATTAAAGTTTCCAAAATATGAAACCATTATATGTTTATATGAGATCAATTCACCCTCCTCCCCGTTGTCTGGAGTATAGTCTGGAATGAGGAGCATTGAATGTGGTGCTATTGTGAGACCTGCGAGACTGGGTTTATGTAAATAATTTTCAACATTATAAGCGGCCTCTTCTCTTCCCTTTAAGAGCTGTGAGATATTAAATTTAATGCTGACCTCTGGGTGTTGTTACGACCAATGGTTTAATATTCAATTACAAGATATATACTTCTTATAAATGTAAGGTGGATGGTCCCGCGGTAGCACACTGGACTTCCATCTGGAAGGTCGCCGGTTCGAACCTCGCGCTGTGCTACTCCCCTCGAATGACGAAGGTATTTTTTACGCCTAGTATTCGGGGGTATAAAGATATCTGTGGCGGTCGCACACTCGGTCAATGACCGACGATCCAACCTTTGCATTCCTTGACAATTCAAAACAAACAAGTACAAAGTCCACACGCCGGTCATTCGACTCATTGCCGGGTGTGGCTCATGCTTGAGCGAGAAGGCACCACATATTTCGCGCCAGTTCCGTATTTGAATGATACCTACATACAACATTAATAGTTTTGCGAATGCAGAAACGAGATGGCGGCATATTGCGAGCGCATTCCCGCAGACATTCAAGAATGATATAAATACCTACGTCTACCAAATAAATCACTCTCTTTTCCGCATTGCGATCTAAAACGAGTTTTATTTATCAACAAATCATCATCATCTCTTCCTTAAGAACATAGCTCCTAAATGACTTTGGTCATATCTAATCTTAAAAAAAAAAGAGGAAAATTAAACATGTCGGTGTGCTCCGATTGTCTCACTTCGGTAGGCCATCAGATCCATACTGCGGTGTGACCGGTAAGTTTGCTGGTGTGCAACAGCCCACTCAAAAAAACCGGCACAGCTTCACTTTCTAACCGAATTGCCGTTGGAATGGCGAGGGGATCCAAGATTACGAGGCCCAGCAACGACGACGTCGATGCTTCTTATAATCAAAGACAGTTTCCTAATTAGCAAAATATTCATTTTTTTGGCCAACTATTTGTATTATATTTAATAGTACTAAAGCATTGATAAGGCCTAGGACACAGGTAGGAGCCTCACTTGGTGCTAAGAGATACGCTGTGAACTAGGTGACATATCCTAACGAACCAACGCACCGCATACTATCGCAATGACCCCACTGCACGCTTCGTCACCAAGTGATTTTACAAGATGGAGGAAGTTTTAATAACAGCTGTGTAAAAAAGGGAGCCTTTGTGGAATCCAAAGCAAATAACACAAAAAAATACCTATAATAAAATCCCTTTGGAATGAAGTTGCACAAGAAGTAAATAAAGATGGTAAGTTGTAATGAAATTGGTTAGTTTTGATAGTGGTGTAGGATACCTACCTAAATAAATAAATAAATAAATAATTGTCAAAATAAATAAGTGAATTGTTAAACATAATTAAATTAAATTAATTATTGTTGAAATGGTAAACATACAGGGTCAATGACCGATGAAGTATTCATAGAATGTTACATGCTAAGAACAACAATAATGTTTACTATTTTTATAGTATCTGCGATTTGTCTAGCCATCTCAAAATACAAATAAATAAGCTACCGCCAAATTCACGCGCCAGAGTAAGACAGAACATGTAGCGCGAACTGGCTCACTCATTTGTATAAATTACTCGCGCGCCGAGAAATAAACATATTAATTAGTATTGTCATTCATTCGGTTGTCAAGACTTGTATTATTTACCCGCTGTCACTTTCATTTCTTATCCGCATTCCTGAGTATTTATAAATAAACAAATATAAATCAAGATCATCACGACATATCAAGACAAGCAACACGCTATATTGATGACCCTGAACAAAAGTGAACGCAGAATTCAACTAAAACGAAGATAGCGATGTCGATATCAACATCATCAGCACATCCTAATAGGATACATGCTACATAGATAACGACCATCGCTATATTGGTGACCCCGAACGAAAACTGAACATCGCCATATTGGTCACACGCCATATTGGTGACCCCGAACGAAAACTGAACATCGCCACATTACTGAACCCGCACGAAAAATGGACACATACTCCGACTATCTCGAACATCGCTACATTAGTGAACCCGCACGAAAACTGAGCCGCACGAAAACTGAGCCCGCACGAAAACTGAACCCGCACGAAAACTGAATACGTATTTCGACTATATCGAATACCGCCGACACGATAGCAATGTCAAAACAAGTGCAACTCGACACCGACATCAGCAGCAACGCGATGAGCATCATGAGCAGTTTTGTCAACGACATATTCGAGCGCACCGCCGCCAACGCCATCCGCCTCGCCCACTACAACAAGATGAGCATCATCACCAGCAGAGAGATCCAGACCACCGTCAAGATTCTTCTGCCCGGCGAACTGGCCAAGCACGCCGTCAGCAAGGACACCAGAGCCGTCACTCAGATACAAAACTACATCTGATGTGGATGAGCCCGATGCCAGCTCACGTGAGGTCAGTCCTGGCGATCAGCCACACGATTTACAGGATTGCCTCCCTCGACGAACTACTGACCGACAAGATGCTGGAGCAGACAAGCATCGCTACAACATCGATACAACCACGGACATCGATACAACCACGCTGCAGCCACGAGCACCGCAGACTACACCATCATCAAGCACCTGCAGATCAACCGTCCACATCGGACGCCATCTGCAACTTGATCTCCACCATCATCACCATCATCAAGCACCTGCAGATCAACCGTCCACATCGGACGCCATCTGCAACTTGATCTACACCATCACCATCATCATCAAGCCACCGCAGATCAACCTTCCTCATCGGACGCCATCTGCAACTTGATCTACACCATCACCATCATCATCAAGCCACCGCAGATCAACCTTCCTCATCGGACGCCATCTGCAACTTGATCTACATCATCACCACCATCATCAAGCAATTGCAGATCCACCTTCCACCGAGGACGCCATCTGCAACTTGATCCACACAACCAATCATCGACGATCAACGCAACGACCAACCAAGCACCGCAGACAATCCAAATTTAGCGAGAGACGACCAAACCTACCCCCCGTTTCCGCATCACCCATCTGACCGACAGATCTGGGAAAAAACGCCACGCGCTGATGTTATCCACGTACCTACTTCGACACGGGAAACGGATAACCAGCCCGACGTCAGATGCACCGGAACCTAACGTTCACGCAGGGCACGCGCTCTCTGCGTTCACTAGGAAGGGAGCTATGTAGGATACCTACCTAAATAAGTGAATAAATAAATAATTGTCAAAATAAATAAGTGAATCGTTAAACATAATTAAATTAAATTAATTATTGTTGAAATGGTAAACATACAGGGTCAATGACCGATGAAGTATTCATAGAATGTTACACGCTAAGAACAACAATAATGTTTACTATTTTTATAGTATCTGCGATTTGTCTAGCCATCTCAAAATACAAATAAATAAGCTACCGCCAAATTCACGCGCCAGAGTAAGACAGAACATGTAGCGCGAACTGGCTCACTCATTTGTATAAATTACTCGCGCGCCGAGAAATAAACATATTAGTATTGTCATTCATTCAGCTGTCAAGACTTGTATTATTTACCCGCTGTCACTTTCATTTCTTATCCGCATTCCTGAGTATTTATAAATAAACAAATATAAATCAAGATCATCACGACATATCAAGACAAGCAACACGCTATATTGATGACCCTGAACAAAAGGGAACGCCGAATTCAACTAAAACGAAGATAGCGATGTCGATATCAACATCATCAGCACATCCTAATAGGATACATGCTACATAGATAACGACCATCGCTATAGTGACATCGGGTGTTGACTTAACCACTCCCAAATGTCAAATTAATTTGTGCGAAGCACTTTGGTGTGGACAAGCATGAACTCACGTAGTCTATTAGTCACGTAACACCTAGCTTAGCATCTAGCGAGGCACTTTGGTGTGGCTTTAGCCTTAGGGAATAAGTATTGTATATTAATCCAGGCATTATATTTATGAATTCTACCATTGGGTAGTAATTTCTAAGATGATGGAATAGTAATAAGGGATATATATCTACATGTTGCGATATGATAGAAAGTCAATGGGATACTAAATTATTTATACTCGAACTGCAAAGTATCAAAATTCTGAGTTTACATGAGATGCATGGCCACGTGGTAACGCACTGGACTTTCGTGCAGAAGGTCGTCGATTCGAACCCCGCGCTGTGCTACTCCCCTCGAACGACACAGGTACCTGTTCCGCCTAGTGTTCGAGGGTATAAGGATACTTCAGTCATATCTATTGTTTTAACCCTTCCTTCCCTGTGATGTGTAACTAGTACACATTGCTTCTAAAACCTTGAATATATCTATAAATATAATAAATACTGGGTTCAGATTTTAGGTATTCCTCCGTAATACATTTACGCATTGAATGAAAAAATATATATTAATAATATTTAGCACTTATCGGCCACATCAGAGATATTTTGTGGAAATCGGGAATAAATTCACCAATATAATCAAACGTGTGCCAGTGTGTGACGTAGGTATATTAATTCTAAAAAACCGCTATGGGTGAGGAAACCACGCTATTCACGTCTCACTCTCACTCTACTTTAATATATGGTAACGCAAGAAATAGAATCTCAGTTCGCTCGCTTCTCTCGCTTCAGTAGCTCTCGAGCATTCGGTTGAGGGGATCTCTTCGCCCATTTTGTGAACGTCGGCCGATGTTTTTTTTCAAGTTTTCAACAATTAAATTTAAATTATTATCACTTTTGACTTCAACTTTATTTAATTTAAGCGATTGACTATGAATATTATTTATTTATTTAACACTTTTATTGCAATACAATCTGGCGGGCTTATTGCCAGGCGGCAATCTCTTCCAACCAACCAGACAAAAGTAAATGAAGCAAGTTACGTGGTCGCATAAATCATTCAAATGACTATCCATCCCCACGAAATCCATAAACATATACGTGAGAACATGCCCACAAACCCCACAAAGACGGACAATCACCCGAACATTATTTTTCATATAAAGTGAGATATCATCAATCAAAAGGAAAGGAAAGGATGGTGGAGAGGAAAGGAAAAGAAAAATCAGGAATGAAACACGTTATTTTACTGACTAGAAATTAAGAGTTTTTTCAGTCGCTTCTTAAAGCATGCCAAGGACGGAGCGAGTCTTATATTGGTTTGTAACTGATTCCAGAGTCTCACTGCATGGACAGTAAAGGACGACGTAAAGAAAGAGGAGCGGGGAACTGGAAAGGCCAATAAACAATCTCTGTTTGAGTGCGGCGGGACAGTTAAGGATATTATACAATAGAGACAGTATGTGAATTTGGCGTCTATTTCTAACATTCAACCAGTTCAATGCCTTCTGGTATGAAGTTCTATGATCGTACTTTCGTAGGTTGAAAATAAATCTTAGACACACATTTTGAAGACGCTGTAATTTGTCCAGCTGTTCCTCTGTAACATCCAAGTAACATACGTCCGCATAGTCCAGAATCGGAAAGAGCAGAGATAATATTCTTATTTTTCCGATTTTAAATCGCTCATTTTTGCATGTGTATTGATGTGTACTGAATACACAGCACCGGAAAGCGCGGATTATTTTTAGCACGGGAAGGGAAAGGTTAAAAAAATTGCTAAAATGATAGTCCATAACAGTATTTTAGTACCGTCATTAATATATCGAAGGAAAACGTCGACTTGAAAAACGGCTAAAAAGAGCCAAATAAAAGATGTACAAATGTGTGCTCTGGGAAGGGGTAGCAATGTATGTCAGAATACAAAATGAAGTGATTTGACTTGACGTGTTGAGTAAGAGTATTCGGAGATGGTTTGGGCATGTGGAACGAATGAATGTTGAAATATTTCTTCTTCTTCTTTTAGGCCTGTTGGCCTGTTATAGTTCTGCATCATTGTTTCCCTCTTGTGACGTCAACTGCCAGCAGTCTTCCCATATTTTGGGAGGTCGTCCTGGAGGTCTGCTTGCTTGGGTTATGTCCCTAGCCATTCTTACGGCTCTTGGTTACGCCATTCTGGATACATGTTCGTTCCAGAACCTTCTTATCTGTCGTCCCCATCTGACAATGTTGAAATATTAACAAAATAAATATACATAGCAAATGTGAGTGAAAGATTTACTAGAGTTAAACCAAGGATTTCGTGGTTAGATCAAGGGAATGATATTTTAAAGAAGCAGTAAGAAAAAAAAATCGTATGAGTTGTATAATAAGGTATATGAATGTGGAAGAAGTGCAATATGTACGTCGAGATTCGAAAGTCTGACGCTCTATAGTCTCCATCTACCCCAGCAGGAAAACTGAGTGATATTATAGAGCTATTTACAAAGTTAACTCATCAAGGACAAAAAATTAAATAAGAATACAAAAAAAAGGGTTAAGATATTTCAGAGAGCATTTTCAAAACTGAGTTCCTTTTTATTAAGGCTTTTCTCCTTAGAAACCCACAAACAGAGGGTTGAGAGTTTCGCGCCGAGCGAGATTAGGAAATCCGTTTTATTCGCTTACTACAAACTGTATTATATTAATAATAACTTGAGGAGATGCTCACAAAAGGTCGAAGGTGGCCTATTATAGGTACAATAATGGCTATTGTGACGTCATATGCGAAGGAAGGCCACAGGAAATAGGCTCCGCTTTTGCACAATGCGAGGACCTTCGCCCTAAGATTATTTTGAAAATGGACAAATGAACGGAAACTACGGAAACTTATTTTAAATTACCTATATATTGATCTTATTTTACATTACCTTTATGTTGAACTTATTTTACATCACCTATATATTGAACTTATTTTACATTACCTACATATTGAACTTATTTTACATTACCTTTATATTGAACTTTTTTTACATCACCTATATATTGAACTAATTTTACATTACCTATATATTGAACTTATTTTATATTACCTTTATGTTGAACTTATTTTACATCACCTATATATTGAACTTATTTTACATTACCTTTATATTGAACTTATTTTACATTACCTATATATTGAACTTATTTTACATTACCTATATATTGAACTTATTTTACATCACCTATATATTGATCTTATTTTACATTATCTATATAATGAACTTATTTTACATCACCTATATATTGATCTTATTTTACATTATCTATATATTAAACTTATTTTACATTACCTATATATTGAACTTATTTTACATTATAGTTTATTTAATACTGAAAATGTAAATTATTGAAAAATTATCTACCTCTTTTTGTCTGATTCAAGTTTATTTTTAAGTATTCTGATGTTAAATGAATTCTGTTACTAAGATTTTAAGAAGATTTAAGAATTATACAAAAGAAGCGAAATGTTTTTTTTTTTTTTCCTATTTTGAATCATGTTCACGTCTGATGGCCGAGCGAAGTGCGATATTGAAACGATAATAGTAGGAAGCAGACAAATGAATTGTACATAAGTTATACAGTACGTTGATCGACTAAAGCATTAAAAGAAAAAGAAAATTGGCTGCTCATAATGAAATCTTGGTATCAAGCAATAAAATACTCGTATATAAACACATCGTATAGTGGGTTACATCATAAAATTTGTTTACAAACTGCTGTTTTTCAAGAACAGCAAATATGGATGCATATAATTAAATCATGGTACCCACTCAATGAATAAATAGTGGGTTATACAATACGAATCTTAGTACAAACTAAAAGAATAAATAGTGGGTTATACAATACGAATTTTAGTACAAACTAAAATAATAAATATTGGGTTATACAATACGAATCTTAGTACAAACAATAAGAATAAATAGTGAGGTATGCAATGTATTTACCGGCCAAAGAATTTCGAGTGAAGCAATGTGAGCTGCTCATTATGGAATCTTAGTGCTAACTAAAAGAATAAATAGTAGTTACACGTACTCGTATTGATTGACCGTTGCATTTCAAGAAAAGCAAAGATAGATGCTTATAATGAAATCATGGTACCCACTCAATGAATAAATAGTGGGTCACACAATATGAATCTTAGTACTAACTAAAATAATAAATAGTGGGATATGCCACGTACGAGGGTGGTCTCAGAAGTACCCGACCTGACATATAGATGCCGGTTGTTGCTTTAAAAAATTACTATAGTAGAAAGTACTAAACTTATAAAGCTTAAGTTTCTAGTTTTAAGACGCTACGTTGTTTAGTATTTGTTTGGTAGCCATCAATAGTGAACGTTCTCAGTGAATTTGTAAACATGGAAAAAATTGGTCATCGTTATGTGATACAATACTTTCATTTGAAAGGTCTAAGTCCAACCAATATCAAAGCCTAGCTAGATTCTGCTCCTTCTGCTCTGCTGAGGAGTCTGCTCCTTCGTTTACAACAGTAAAATATTGGGTGGCAGAGTTTAAACGAGGCCGTACGAGCTGCCAAGACGAACATCGCAGTGGTCGACCAAATGAGGTGACCACGCCAGAAATGGTATAAAAAATCCACAAAATATAAACTCGTATATACCGACCGAAGAATTTCAAAAGACGCAGTGTGGGGTGCTCATAATGGAATCTTATTACTAAATAAAATAATAAATAGTGGGTTATACAATGTGTATACCGACCGAAAAATTTCAAGAGGATGAATGTGAGCTGCTCATAATGTAATCTTTGTATCAACTAAAAGAATAATTAGTGGTTTACACAATGTGTTTACCGACCGAAGAATTTCAAGACAAGGAATGTGGGCTGCTCATAATGGAATCTTAGTACTAACTAAAGAATAAATAATGGGCTATACAATGTGTAGGGGAGAATTTCAATATAAGCAAAAATGTGGCTGCTCATAATGGAATCATAGTACCAAATAATAGAATTAATTTTGGGTTATACAATGTGTTTATCGACGGGAGGATTTCAAAAGAATCAAATAGGGCTGTTCATAATGGAATCTTAGTACCAAACTAATAGAATGAATAGTAGGTTATATAATATTATCGTCCGGAGCATTTTAAGAGAACCAAAGTTAATTGAGTTAGAAAGCGAATCTGTGCCGTGGAGTTTTTTTTTTTTTTAAGGGACGAGCTGTTGCACACCTGCAAACTTATCGGACACACGACTGTACTGGATACGATCGGAAACCGAATTGAGACGATCGGAGCACACCGACATGTTTAATTTTCCTCTTTTTTTTAAGAATAGATATGACCAAAGTCATAGGTATCCTTATACCTCCGAATACTAGGCGGAAAAAATACCATTGCCATTCGAGGGGAGTAGCACAGCGTGGGGTTCGAACTGACGACCTTCCAGATGGAACTCCAGTGCGTTACGACGCGGTCATGCACCTCGAATGTGTGTAATGTTTATGTAGTGTTTATGTCTATGTGTGTAGTGTTTATATAACATCAGAAATTTTGATAAGACCTTTGAAAAAAAATGTCTTCAAGTGCTTTCTAAAGCTACATATGCCACCCATATAAATAAATAAATATAAGTTTATAGATAGCAACATAGTATGTACATAATACATTTAAATATACTTCAGGAACACACAAATTGCAGAGAATACATTAAAGACAGAAAAGCTATCAAAAGGTCTGGGCTCATCTA
Organism: Odontocerum albicorne; assembly: GCA_949825065.1. NCBI lineage: Eukaryota > Metazoa > Arthropoda > Insecta > Trichoptera > Odontoceridae > Odontocerum > Odontocerum albicorne. The sequence continues at coordinate 54,431,555 of OX463839.1, read as the reverse complement.
ATAACATCTCCCCGGCCAACATACACCCCACCAATATAGGGCGAACCCAGCCATGGGGACACCAGATGTTTTTGAGCCCACACCCTTGCACATGTAGAATAAGAAGAAGAGAAAAAAAGCACAGAAAATAAATAGATGGCAGAAAAATAAACAAATCCACAAATACCGCCTCAGATCAATTCAAACAAACAAATAAAGGTTCCTTCACAGAAACACAATGTGTTCATAACATATATATGAATGGTTGAAATAAAATAGGCACTAAGTACCAAAAAAAAACTAAGTATGCAGTTTCGTTATATACTCGTATGTCATATAGAATGAAACTGCATACTTAGTTTTTTGTTTTTTTTTTTTGGTACTTAGTGCTTATTTTACTTCAACCATTCATATAGTAAATTCCTTCCGGGTATCGCACATACTATACATCTCAAAATAAACTGCAGAAAATACATTTAAAAAAGAAATCATTAAAATTTCCGGGCTCATCCCACAAACATTCCCCCAGCCGAGATACACCCCACTATAATGTAGGGCGAGCCCGACCGCAAGGACATCGAGGGGCTTTCAGCCCACACCCCCGTATATCTAGATTAAAAAAAAACAAATTGTATGGCAGAAAACAAAATAAAAAGTAAACCCACATATACCACCTCAGGTTAACTGTCAGCAAGAACGAAAAAAAGGAAAGCCTCAAAGGAGTCCAAATTTTATAAAAGTAAAATGACATCTCTTCCACTTAAGGACAATCCATTCCACACCACAGGACCAGCAACGCTAATCGCATTATTTAAGCAATTGGAAACAATACATTTATTGATGAGGACTAATTCGACATCAATATTCTTCCTCTCTCCGAAAGAACATCTCTCAGACAGAGATTCGAAAGATACAATGCAGACATATTCGAAAGATACAATGCAGACAGATTCGAAAGATACAATGCAGACAGATTCGAAAGATACAATGCAGACAGAGTCGAAATATACAATGCAGACATATTCGAAAGATACAATGCAGACAGATTCGAAAGATACAATGCAGACAGATTCGAAATATACAATGCAGACAGATTCTAAATATACAATGCAGACAGATTCAAAAGATACAATGCAGACAGATTCGAAAGATACAATGCAGACAGATTCGAAAGATACAATGCAGACAGATTCGAAATATACAATGCAGACAGATTCAAAAGATACAATGCAGACAGATTCGAAAGATACAATGCAGACAGATTCGAAATATACAATGCAGACAGATTCTAAATATATAATGCAGACAGATTCAAAAGATACAATGCAGACAGATTCGAAAGATACAATGCAGAGATTAGAAAGACACTCATACAATGCAGACGGTAACAAAAATAAATAATCATCATCATCACCGCCACCGTTGACTTGGGTCATATAAATTCTTGAAACAATAATTTGTGGTATATCTATTTAATATGTTCTTATTCTTTTGACTGAACTATTCAGTCACACGCTGTTGGCACCCGTCCAGGCTCCGTACACTCTACACTTCGTAGTCCTCATTTCACAGTTTATAACTTTGTCAAGTGGTTCAATAAATCGCATTTAAAGAGTCTCCTGGCACAGGGGAACATTTCCATTATTCTTCGTTTCAGACCGCCACCGCCAGCATCATAGGCTTATTTTAAATATCTTCATTCGTTGGCAAATTGCGAATTTAAATCATCACATTCATATGCTCGATTATTTTTAATCTCTTCATTCGTTGGCAAATTACGGACTTAAATCATCACATCCATATACTCGATTATTTTAAATGTGTTCATTCGTTGGCAAATTACAGACTTAAATCATCATATTTATATACTCGATTATTTTAAATATCTTCATTCGTTAGCAAATTACGGATTTAAATCGTCACATTCAAGTACTCGATTATTTTAAATATCTTCATTCGTTAGCAAATAACGGATTTAAATCATCACATTCGAGTACTCGATTATTTTAAATATCTTCATTCGTTGGCAATTGAAGGACTTAAATCATCATATTCATGTACTCGATTATTTTAAATATTTTCATTCGTTGACAAATTACGGATTTAAATCATATTCATATACTCGATTTTTTTAAATATCTTCAATCTTTGGCAATTTAAGGACTTAAATCATCACATTCATATGCTCGATTATTTTAAATATCTTTATTCGTTGGCAAATTACGGACTTAAATCATCACATTCATATATTATTTTAAATATCATTCGTTGACAAATTACGGACTTAAATTATATTCATATATGATACTCGATTTTTTTTAATATCTTCATTTGTTAGCAAATTACGGACTTAAATCATCACATTCATATACTCAATTATTTTAAATCTTTTCATTCTTTGGCAAATTATGGACTTAAATTATATTTATATATGATACTCGATTTTTTTAATATCTTCATTTGATGGCAAATTACAGACTTAAATCATCACATTCACATACTCAATTATTTTTAATCTTTTCATTCTTTGGCAAATTATGGACTTAAATTATATTCATATATGATACTCGATTTTTTTTAATATCTTCATTTGATGGCAAATTATAGACTTAAATCATCACATTCACATACTCAATTATTTTTAATCTTTTCATTCTTTAGCAAATTACGGACTTAAATCATCACATTCATATACTCGATTATTTTTTAAATATCCAGAACAAGGACATTTTAATTATTTATTTATATTCAAAAGAATACTTTTTAATCTTTTCATTCTTTGGCAAATTATGGACTTAAATTATATTCATATATGATACTCGATTTTTTTAATATCTTCATTTGATGGCAAATTACAGACTTAAATCATCACATTCACATACTCAATTATTTTTAATCTTTTCATTCTTTAGCAAATTACGGACTTAAATCATCACATTCATATACTCGATTATTTTTTTAAATATCCAGAACAAGGACATTTTAATTATTTATTTATATTCAAAAGAATACTTACAGAAAATTTACCGATATTACACGCAACATATTAACTACCGTGTCAGCAGGTTAGTAAAAATATTATAAATTTTATACAATATACGGAAAAATACAAAACACTCCTAAGTAAATTCAGTATCCATCCTCCAAAAATCTAACAGTGTTGAACTCAATATCTACCTCTTGCAGCTTCACAGATGTCCACTCTTTTGTCAAAATTTTCAATGATATTTTGGCATAATTGCGGTTCGAACTCACCAATAACGCGAATAATTTCATCCTTCTGCTCAGGAATTGATTGGGGGTCATTCTTGTAGACCTGGCTTTTCACGTAACCTCAAAGAAAATAGTCCATCGGTGTCTTGGTGGGCAATTAACATCACCGTTTCCGGAGATTACAATACATAAAACAATTCAACAATTTGAACGCATTATTGTATTGTATAAGACTCCGTTTTTTTTATAAATTTCATATATTACACTTTTCAAATGTCACAAGACCCAGGCAAGTTCACGACGCCATCTGTGTTTTATCCAAGAATTAAAAAACCGCTCAATTTAAAAGACGCTGTATAAGCTGATTTTTATTTTCTGGTATATTTTATCTTCTAGATCTCTAAACTTGAGTATATTCTACAGTAAAAACTAGCCCACATTTGCATGAAAAAATCCAGACTAATTTCCTTCGCTACAACGAAAATATTATACTCGTACTTGATTACGTACAAAGATTTTTTTCAATGTGGCATTCAGAAAGTTCATTCAAAGTCGAATATATTTACATTTAATTTGTTCAAGTTATTAAAATAATATTTCTCAAGATAATTTTCATCATCCCACGACTTTGTAAGGGTAGAGTATCGATCTAATCTCCACTACTTAACATATATTGTGCATATACACAGAAAATTGTTCTGAAAACTTTAATCTTCTTTCAAGAAATGAACGCCTTGTAATTAAATGAGATTTGGGGCATTTAAGGGGATATTCTCATTTGAAATTTTCAAAAAACCATTTTTTAACATTTTATTTTTTTATAATCCTTTTTGAATAATTTCCAGTAAAAAATGTTCAAAAATCTTGAAAATTCGAAAAGTTATGAGGGTTTATAGTCGAGCGCGCGCCGTTCGAAAAAAAAAGACCTGAGTTTCGCAGCTGTCGGGTCGTCTATTGTTATGGCAGTAGCCTTATTTTCCAAGAATTCTCGTCCAATAGGATTTCTTGGAATGATGAATTGATATTTAGTTTGGGGATTTTTAAACAAGTTTATATGGTCCTGGAATTGCTGATAACCAGTAAGTTGAAAATATTTACTTTAATTCGTGTAAAAATCGCACTTGAAACTTTAAACGCGTTTCCTGACAAATCACTTTTTTTAAACTATTCCCCGTAATAACTCCAAAACCATTTAACCGATTTTAATAATTAAGTACTTATTCTTTTTTTATATCTCTCTCTATAGCCGGTACTAGAATTATTTTAATCGATTCATTTTTTCGATTTTTTTCACTCCTCGAAAGACAAAAAAAATATTTTTAATATCAACAAGCCGCCTTTTTTCTAATTATTATTTTTTAATTATTCTAGTACCAGCCATAGCCACATGCTTTCTGAGTAAAACTAATTTTTTTTCAGACGAGTACAACAACCACAATTACATGCTTAATGGACCCCCTCCACGTACGGGCGGCCTTTACTTCCGACTTAACAATAAAAATATATTTTTTTTTATTGTGAAATTTTATGAAAATGTTCTTAAAAGATAAATAAATATGTCTAAAAAAAAACAAAAATTTAAAAATAATTCCTTCACCGAAAAAAAATCTTAAAAATCGTCGATTTTTCGGATCGTGAAATGAGAATCTCCTAACAAAATTCTATAAATTCATTTTAAAATAAATGTTAAATATCAAACGATGGAAGGTTGTATTGTATTAAACTTTTTTTGTATACGGAACAATCTGGCGGGATTATTGCAATGTGGCAATCTCATTCAACCAACCAGAAACGAGTTAAATAAGCGTGAAGTGAAAAATCAAACTAAAAGTCTTTAATATATTCCTGGTTGATTGAAAAATATTGCTTCATGATAATAAACCCTTCTGGATGCTGTATATAACGAAATTTATTTAAACAAAAATAAATAAAAAATATATTTAAACAAAAATGTATGTCAGTTGGACGTTTTTACACATAACGTCCAACTGCCAACAAAAAATAATTTACAAAAAAATACAAAAAGAAATCGCCCCCGGGTGGGCTCGAACCACCAACCTTTCGGTTAACAGCCGAACGCGCTGCCAATTGCGCCACGGAGGCTGGCGAGCAATGCGCCAAATAATACGGTATTTTGAAGGGAATTAAACGAAAACTTAGAATTGATAAGGACAACTGTTTTATACCGGTTACATCTATTTATAAATGCGGGTTTATATTCTTTATACATAATATACAATAGATAAAACATATTGTAATTTCTTCGTTGCCAATAGCCAATCAGTGTAATTTACAAATATCCAATTTTATAGGAAATTTTTTTTTCGCTTTAGTCAGTGATAATACTCGAATGTTAGATTTTAATAGCCAATGGGCATCATGCTCACCCTACGTCAGTGGTTTCCAAACTTTATGTTACTACGCCCCCCTTTAAAATCAATCTTGTTGTGGCGCCTCCCCCCCCCCCACCATTATTTTATGAAAAATACAGAAACATTTAATGGTAAAAAAAATGTATTTTACAAAAAATAAAAATGTTATTGACAGAATAATATCAAGGTTTTACTACGTACGAATATATACTCTTTTTCTACTACTAAACGGGCTTGATATTTGGATTTAATTGCAATCGTTATAAAAATTAAATTTCTGTTAAACTTTCCACGCCTCTTTTTGCATTAGTCCGCGCCTCCCAGTTTGGAAAACATTGCCCTACGTCATGTCCCTATTGAGGTAGGAAAAGAAAACAGATTTCCACTGTATTATTTAATACTACTCCGTGCATACTCTCCTATAAAGACTTTTCAAACATACCTTTTTCAAAAATTTATTGATTTTCCGTGCCACGTTTTTAAAGTTCTTCCCAAACATCTTGTATCTTCTTTAATACTTGTATGGATTATTTTTGTAAACTTTTTATCATTTATTCTTCCTACGTGTTCGAACAATCTTAATGATTCTTTCTTCATCTTACGTACACACTATATTACTTCGTCTTCCGTACATCATATCACTTCATCTTACGTACATACTACGAGTATATCACTTCATCTTACGTACATACTACATCACTTCATCTTACGTACATACTATATCACTTCATCTTACGTACATACTATATCACTTCATCTTACGTACATACTATATCACTTCATCTTACGTACACACTATATCACTTCATCTTACGTACATACTATATACAATTCGTATTCTTTCCGAATGTTCTAATTCCTTACTTTGTCATTTATTGCTTAACACATTCTATGCAACACTCTCATTTTTACCGCATTTTTTAAATTGTATTTGTGTTTCTGTGTATTTTTTGTTTTAATTTTTATTCTTATGATTGTGTGCAGTATATTGTGGGATGAATATTTTTGGTCTTTCTGGAGTGATGATGTGTGAGGAGTTGAATTCGCAAGATGTTTCCAGTTGTAGTTGAGTGTCACTGTCAGGTTGATGAGAGCGTGCAACGGGGGTTTGTTGTGTAATCAAAAATCGGAAAGAAGTATCGATTTATTTTTTCATGCTAAATATCCTCAGTGAGATACAGGCAAAATCCTAGTTTACTGGGGATACGACAAATGAAAGGCAACAAACCCAGATCCATTAAAATTGTATGTCCAAATCAAATTACCTGTTGTTTTTTCGTAAATTGTGTATATTTCTTGTCATGTGTAATAATAAATAAATAAATAAGTAAAAATATTCGTTTAACACTTTTTTTACCATGTTCAAGTTTCATTTACAAATATTAATGTCGAGATCAAAATTCTTTACGAGTAGCCAACTTGACTACTCTGATCGGTAAACACATTCTATAACCGAGACAACGAAATAGACTTTATGTAGATCTTATGTAGTACATGACCTTGGTTAAACCCACATTTAACTATAGCCTTCTACTATTGTTTTTTTCAATACCGCACTTCACTCAACCAGTCAATATGAACTTCCTTCCGAGATATAAATAACTTCAAATTGCCCGCTTGGCATAGTACGATATTATATACAATTTACATTTTTGACAGCTTTAATTTCACAAGTAGCCTGTGTAAATACAAAGAATATTATTTTGAGATCGGTATCGACTGCGATGAAATAAATAATTGAATATTAGTGCGTGGTCCATAAAACTGGGCATGTTATTTGAGAAATAGAATGCGATTGTTGAATCGTGTTTAGCAGTTATAAATCTTATATAATGGAAATATGTTTTGTAATATATTTGTGGCAACATTATTTTCAATAAAGGGAATGTTAAATTCCAGGTCGGGTTGTCTGGAATTTTTATTCATTAAAAAAATTATACAGAAGCAGGAGTTGTGGATTCAATTTTTATACCCAAAAATTATGCCTAATTAAAAAAAGATTCGAGTGTGATTCAAGTATTCGTCTGGTAAAAATACTTTACAATAAGACTGTTTCAACTTTCCGGTGGTTTGGACATGTAGAAAAAATGAGTGATAGAAAACTGAAAAACAAGGTGCGTGCTGGTCATTGGTGAAGATAGCATTAGAAAGTGTGGTTGGATAAAGCGAATAAAATTTGGAAAGAAAAAAATGTTAACTGTAAGAGTAACTTAAATTTGTTTGAAAATATGTTTGGATGTTTACGGTAGCGTAGCCTAAACACGAAATTCTTTAATAATAGTATTTTCAAATGTTAAAAAACATAAAATAAAAAAATATCCTCCCCGGCGGGGAATCGAACCCCGGTCTCCCGCGTGACAGGCGGGGATACTTACCACTATACTACCGAGGACTTGTCTGCGACGTCAAAATTTTGCCTTACTCTCAGTGTACCAAGTTAACATAATTGTGACTCATAAATAAAATGACATTACGTCGATATATGACATTGAATTATGATATATAAAAGGTACATACTTAAAATGAATACAAATACGTGTCATGTCACGGTTATTTTTTTTATTTATAGGCAATCCATCCACACTAGGATGATTAGTGTGGGTGGATTGCCTAGAAATTAAAAAAAATGTTATTAAATAAATTTCAAAATTTTTTAATATTAGATTATTTTAATCTTCAACAGACTACAAAATTTAACGATCGATCTATAACTGGAAAAGTTCTTCGAAGAAACAAGAAATTCAATATTCATTGGACGCGGTTAAGATGTGGTGTTTATCAAATCAAACCTGTCACGCAAAGGACAACCGAAAAACACGTTATTTATTTATAAGTAAACGGTACAATGTATCTTATAACAAAAATAACAAAAAAATATAAGTGAGTGCTCGACACATTAAGTTCGACAGAATATACAAAATAAAAAAAAACAGATGCGTGAGACTCTCGCGCGGTAGAAGTGGAACTTCTTAGCTCCTAGGAAAGTTGATTTTATGCATTGCTCTTTTTTCATTTGTTAACGATTTTTTTTTCAGGATTAGGAAATGGTTATGTAGAATTTAATGCAAGAAAATCTCTCTTAATTGCATAAAAATGGTTATGTGGAATTTAATTCAAGAAAATCTCTATTAATTAAATAAAAAATTGTTATGTGGAATTTAATACAAGAAAACGTCTCTTAATTAAATTTAAAAAATTACCTTTTTTATTAAAATTATTATTTATTTGTTTATTTTTATTTTGTATTGTAACGATGGTCGTTATCAATGTAGCGTGTGTCCTATTAGAACGTGCTGATGATTTTGATATCGACATCGCTATCTTCGTTTTAGTCGATCTGCGTTACTTCTCGTTCAGAGTCATCAATATAGCGGATTGCTTATCTCTATAAGTCATGATGATCTTGATTTGTATTCAATAAATATAGATTCAGGAATGCGGATATAAAAAACGAAAGTGACAGCGGGTGATAAATAATAAGTCTTGACAGTTGAATGAATGACAATAATAATATGTTTATTTCTCGGCGTCCGAGTAATTTATACCAATGAGTGAATACATTCGCGATACATATCTGCCTTGCTCTAGCGAATGAATTGGCGGTAGGTTAATTATTTATATTTGGAGATGGCTAGCCAATTCGCAGACGTTGTAAATAGTAAATATTGTTGTTGTTCATAGTGTGTGACAATCATTGAATTCTTCATCGGTCATTGCCCCTGTATGTTTACTATCTGACAATAATTAATTTAATTTAATTGTGTTTAACAATTCACTTATTCATTTTGACAATTATTTATTTATTTATTTATTTAGGTAGGTATTCCTACAGTATTATTGTTTTTGTATATGTTATATTTTTTTTGTATTATTTTTTTGTTTTATTAATTTTGATATTTTTTTTGATTTATTAAATTTGAAATAATGATTTCTTAATAATATAATTTATGTATTATTTATTTTTTATTAATTATTATAAATATTGTTATATTATAATAATAATTATTATTATACAATAATATTATATTTTTTCATCATTTATAATTATTATATTATAATATTATAATATTATAAATAATAATTAATATATAATATTTATATTTATAATAAATATAATATTATAAAGAATAACATATATAATATAATAAATCAAATAAAATATAATTCTAATTGATATTTATAATTATTATTATAATATTGTTGTTTACAGTTAAGGCATTGACGTTGTGGAGGTTTAAAGACATTGTAATTTATTTTTATCAAACACTGTTTATTCCACTTTTTTGTGACGGTATAACCCTACCGGTTTCAAGGCTTTCACCTCATCTTCAGGGGAGCACAAACAAGACTTGTGTGTGCTCCCCTGAAGATGAGATGAAAGCCTTGAAACCGGTAGGGTTATACCGTCACAAAAATGTGGAATAAACAGTGTTTGATAAAAATAAATTACAATATTCTTTTTTTTTCATTATTTATAATTATTATATTATTGTATAATATTATATATAATAATTAATACATAATATTTATAATAAATATAATATTATAAATAATAACATATATAATATAATAAATCAAACAAAATCAAAAACATAATTCTAATCGAAAACAAAATATAAAAGACGGAATCAGACAGGTACAACTTTACAAATTATCAAAACGTACGGGGTAATAAATCACAAAAATATTTAAAAAAAAAAAACAAAAAAAAAACGAATTAAAAAGCAGCTAAAAAATTGTCTATAGTTTCACCATCAAGTACCTCTACAATACCCATTATGTAAAAGTGACTAGCCACTACGCAGTGGTCCATCAGCAAGGGACACTTGACTGATACTTTCATTTTGTTCATTCTCATTATTTTAAATCATGGTTTAACGGATAATAATACTCGGTTATTTGCGGTAGCATATCGAGAGGGAGGGGCAGTTGTCCCTGGGCCCTAAGGAAGGCACAAATAAAAAAAAAAAACCTCAACTTTGATATGTCAAACTTTTTTCCAAAATTCCAAATTATGTATGTTGTCTTTGGACATTAAAAACTACTTGAATTTTTAAACATTAAATTCCATGCTATCAGCAGACCAGTACGGCCATCGATTTGGCTACTTATGATAATTTTAAAAATCTACGTATATCTTCTTTAATGTGGAGTTTTAGTTTAAGAGGTGCATGGCCGAGCGGTAATGCGCTAACTTCTGTGCGAAAGGTCGTCGATTAGAACCCCGCGCTGTGCTACTCCCCTCGAACGACACAAGCACTATTTCGGCCTAGTGTTTGAGGGTATTAAAGAAAAAAAATCTTAGATATACAACGATACATACTGAATTTTTTATCATTAAAAGTTTTTTAGGACACCTGTATAAATATTGAAGGTCAAACACATGCAATACGTTGTCTTTCCGTGGTTGCAGTCCTAAGACTGGTTTGCAGCAATTTGAACTCTTCTCCTCCATTCCCCCCTGTCCTGTGCGGCTCTCTTTAAGTCTGTATATGTTGAGCAGCGCACGTCCACCAACAGGTCCTCCAGGTACTCTCGGCGTGGGCGTCCCCTAGAGTTTGTCCCCTCGGTCATACCCTCCATTATGGCATGCAAGAGGCCCTCTTGTCGTATTATATGACCGATCCATCTTGCACGCCTTTCGGACAGGATCCTGAGCAGGTGCCTTCCTCCTTCGATTCGTTGGAGAACCTCTTCATTTGTGATGCGGTCTCTCCAGGAAATTCCTAATAGTGTTCTATAGGACCACATCTCAAAAGCCTCTAGTCTTCGTCTATCTCTTTCGGATAGGCACCATGTCTCGCAGCCGTACATCAAGATACGTTGTCTAATAACGATTATTTAAAGCTTTTTGTCACATACAATGCAAAATGAAAAAAAAAGCTAAACTAAAAGTCAACTATTTATAATATCTTTCAACTAGTGACTTTATCCTAACTTCGTCTCTGTTAGAAGTTACTGCGTGGAAGTTCAGCACCTCCCAACAGACTAATCACAACTTCAAATTCATCTACTTACATTATATTTAGTCCCTCTTTCGTGGAAAGTGGGTTTATCAAACCATAATATAATTTCACTTACAAATTACGTCTCCACGACGGTGCTGGCTCCTGGTTGTACTTGTAAAGTTGTAGCAATCGTTTTAAAAGTTAGTAAAAGTCAACCTTTGTTAATGTGAAATTCACCTTAGTAACGAGTATATTTCAATTAAAATTTTATTTGAAACTTATTTCTTATCATCTTAAATGTTTGTTCCTATTTCATCTGTTAGTTGGCTAAGTTGGAAAAAAGTTTTTAAGTATCATCATTCACATTTGTATTGTGTATAGTGAGGTTAATATTTTTTTTATTAAAATAACACTTAACAAGTAAATATGATTCGATATGAACACTGTTTATATCTTTTTATGCTGGTCTGCCTAATTCACCTAATGGCCTTGCCTAATTCTAACATCCAGTATGGCTAAGGCCACACCAAAGTGATTCGCTAGGTGCTACGTGAATAATAGACTAGGTGACTTCATGCTTGGCCACACCAAAGTGCTTCGCATAAATTCATTTGACATTTGGGAACGGTTGAGTCAACAAACGATGCCACTCTCAAAACTAACCAATTTCTTTACAACTTACCATCTTTATTTACTTCCTGTGCAACTTCATTCCCAAGTGATTTTATTACAGGAAAATATTTGTATAATTTGCTCAATGGGTTCCATAAAGGCTCCCTTTTATACACAGTTGTTATTAAAACTTCCGCCATCTTGTAAAATCACTTGGTTACATAATAAAATTAACCAACACGTCTGTTTGCTAGGAGACTCACTAGGTTACTTATTGTAATGTAGCACTGCGCGAAGCGTGCAGTGTGGCCATTGCGATAGTATGCGGTGTTTTGGTTCACTAGGATATGTTGCCTAGCTCGCAGCGTAGCTCTAAGTACCAAGCGAGGCTCCTACCTGTGTGGCCGAGGTCTGAGTTTTCAATGCAGCTGCTAGGCGGATTAGTAGGCTTTTTAAAAGTCTATATGGGCTCAAGCATCGCGAACGGATTGATCTCCAAAAGTGTTTCATTGTATTCGAGTCCCTTAATTAAATGCCTCCATTGTTTCTTTCGAATTCGTGTCTGAGAGATGTTCCTTCGAATAGCAGTAGAACTTTGAGGTCAATATATTCTTCATCTAATAAATATCATAGATTATTCCAAATCAACCCAATAGGGTGCTAAATTTTGGTAGAACTTTTGCCATTGCTGGTCCTGTTTCGTGGAATGGTCTGCATCTGAGTGTTAAATATATGGGTGGTGTTTGCAGCTATAAGAAGCATTTGAAAATAACTTATTTTGGAAGGTCTTATCAAAATTTATGATTGTATATGAACACTACAAACTTAACTTACACTTGATATCAGACTCTTATAAACTACTCAGTTTTATAATGAGAATATCAAGAGAATTTAACAGCACCGATATCCTCCGAAATTTATATAATTATCTAATTAGAACCAAATTAGAATATGTATCTACAGTTTGGGCTCCTCATCAGCTCAAATATAAAAACAATATGGAACAAATACAAAAAAATCTAGAACTAAAACAGATTTTCTAGTTCTAGAACAAAAAAATCTAGAACTAAAAATATAGAACAAATACGAAAAAATAATACTAAAAGTCACGCAAAGCCAGCTTTATACCCTAATTTTAATCTCCGGAAACTTTTATTTATCCGGAAAGGCAAAAATGAAATACTTAGCAACAGTGGTGTGTATAAACTTTTATGTGCTGACTGTGATAATTTCTATATAGGAAAGACAGGAATATCCTTTGAAAAGAGATTTCGTGAACACAAGTCCGCCTTAACAAATCCTCTAATTTATTCTGAAATGGCTAATCATTATCACTGTGAAAACCATACTTTTTCTATCGATGATGCCAAATTCTTACATATCAGTAGTAACGGAAATAAATTGGACAGATTAGAAGCCCTAGAAATTTCTAAGTCAGTACATCGAGGCGAACATCTGGCAAACACATATATACCAAGAATCTTTCCGCTGCGCGCCGAGGTCGTCCCATGCCTCTCTCAGCCCTCAGTCCTCAACCCGAATTTCCCCAACCGTTAGAAGCGAGTATATCGGTACCAGTTCGAACAGAATTCAGTATTGTTTGTGCTCCCCTGAAGATGAGGTGAAAGCCTTGAAACCGGTAGGGTTATACCGTTACAAAAAGTGGAGTAAACAGTGTTTGATAAAACAAATTACAATGTATTTAAACCTCCACAACGTTAATGCCTTAACTATAAACAATATATAATGCTAAAAAAATAGAAATACAAGTGCCGCCATCATAGTATTTGTAACTTTCGATTTGAACACTGGCAAATAAACTGTTCTGATAGTGTTAAGTTTTACCCCCTATTATTACTATGGATTTATTTCCCTATGATTGTATAATATCACTAACTTTCCAAATTAGAGTTCAAACGTTGACACTTACCTGGTTCATCATCTGTATTTAACAGATTTATTGTAATTTATTTTTATCAAACACTGTTTATTCCACTTTTTTATAACGGTATAACCCTACCGGTTTCAAGGATTACACCTCATCTTCAGGGGAGCACAAACAAGACTAAATTATGTTCGAACTGGTACCGATATACTCCCTTCAACGGTTGGGGGCTGAGGGGTGAGGGAGGCATGGGACGATTTCGGCCAAGAGCGGAGAGTATTTTGGGATATAACTGTTCACAACATGTTCGGATCGATGGGTTATACCGTTAAAAAAAGTGAAATAAACAGTGTTTGATAAAAATAAATTACAATGTCTTTAAACCTCCACTTAATTATAAACAACATAACAGATTTAACATAAGGTGAAACCGCATAAAAAGAAACTCCGTAAATCGAAAGATCATATGTGGCAGGTAGTATTTATGTACTTCTTCTTGATATTTGTGTATACGTTATGTTGAAGTAGTATACTTATAACACTTAAATTTTGGTTTTTATGCGCAGTCTTAATTCAATATTTCATTTAAAAAATTTTGTTACTATTTTAATGATCGAAATCGACCATACATTGAACAAATATATAAACAAGTATAGCACTAAACAGCACCAATATATTTTACGTGTTGTAATTTTTTACACATGGCATCAAGTGAATTCAACTATCGAATAAAATATTATTAGGAATAGTTAAAGTGTTTTTAGTCCTGTGATCGAACTATATGCGAAACTCAAACATTCAAAGCACACCCTGGCTATTAATTATCTGCTATCAAGCATATATGAGCGTCGAACAAATTCATTACACGGAGATCCAAGCTGAATTTTAAGTAGACGATTGAAGGAGTGTTTAATTCTAGGCATTTTAGAGATTGAAAATTAAGTCAAGTAAAATGAGATTATTTTTTTAACCGAGAATTTAACATAAGTATAATTCTATAAAATAATCATTTTAGTAGATATTGTAATTTATTTTTATCTAACACTGTTTATACATAAAATGATCGGTAATATTGAAATATTATATTGTTTATAGTTTAAGGCATTATTGTTTATAGTTAAGACAGGCCAAGGCTGCGATGGGAGGACGAAGTTGAGAGGGACGCAGCCCGGCTACTACAGGCGCAGGATTGGAGGGCTGAGGCGGAAGACAGGAGGAGTTGTAGGCGAAGATTGACGGAGGCCAAAGCTATGGGCTGTAAGACCATCGAAAGAAAGAAAGAAAAAGTTGAGGCATTAACGTTGTGGAGATTTAAAGACATTGTAATTTGTTTTATCCAACTTTTTGTAACGGTATAACCCTACCGGTTTCAATGCTTTCACCTCATCTTCAGGGGAGCACAATCAAGACTAATTCCAAATGGAATACTTAGCAACAATGGTGTGTATAAACTTTTATGTGCTGACTGTGATAATTTCTATATAGGAAAGACAGGAAGGTCTTTTGAAAAGAGATTTTGTGAACACAAATCCGCCTTAACAAATCCTCTAATTTATTCTGAAATGGCTAATCATTGTCGCCGTGAAAACCATACTTTTTCTATCGATGATGCCAAATTCTTACATATCAGTAGTAACGGAAATAAATTGGACAGATTAGAGGCCCTAGAAGTTTCTAAGCCAGTACATCGATACGAACATCTGTTGAACAGTTATATCCTAAAAATCTCTCCGCTCTTGGCCGAAATCGTCCCATCCATCCCTCACCCCTCAGCCCCCAACCGTTGAAGCGTATATATCGGTACCAGTTCAAACATAATTTAGTCTTGTTTGTGCTCCCCTGAAGATGAGGTGAAAGCCTTGAAACCGGTAGGGTTATACCGTTACAAAAAAGTGGAATAAACAGTGTTTGATAAAAATAAATTACAATGTCTTTAAACCTCCACAACGTTAATGCCTTAACTACAATATAAAGAAAACATTTTAGTAGAATTTTATAAAATAATCATTTTAGTAGAATTCTATAAAATAATCATTTTAAATTTAGTTTATTTACTGGATAATAACGAAAAACCTTGCACTACTTTTATGAAGACCAAAATGGAATCTCACATCCAAAGAATCGTAAGATTCTATTAAGTTACATATATTATATACTATCAACCCATTTCCCTGTTGGAGTTGGCAGAGGTGACAGAACGCGAGACTTTCCTATCTAGACACACATATTTCGCATTTTCTTCATTCATGCACCTCATACAATTCCTACAATTTCTATGACTTTTAACGTTTGCTTCTTTCAAAATATTATTCACTTGATCCCTCGTTATAATTACTAACACATGATCATTGTTATTGTTTGGGCATGTAGAACGAATAAATGAAAGAAGACTAACAAAATAAATATATACTGCAAATGTGAGTGGAAGGCGTGGTAGAGGAAGACCAACGAAAGTATAATTGGAATAACTGAATGAAATTTTGAAAGAAGTGTGTGTAAAAGATTAGAGAAATTGCAAGAATTGTATGAGAAGGTGTATAAATGAAGAAGACGAGACCAAAAAATGTGCATCGTGATAGGAAATTTTAGCTCTCTTTTCTATCTACCTACCCCGACAGAGAAATGACATGATAGTATGTTTGTATAATTACCTGGTTCCCCCCTATAATGAAAGAATAATATATATATATTTTTTTTTAACACTTTTATTGCAAATACAATCTGGCGACCAGACAAAAGTAAAAGAAGCAAGTTACGTGCTCGCTTAAATCATTCAAATTACTATCCATCCCCACGAAATCCATAAACCCACGAGCATATACCCACGAACCCCACAAAGACGGACAATCACCCGAACATTATTGTATCGGAAGTATGCGTCACCCTAAAATATGATGTATAATATTTGTATGTATATAGATTATTGTTTATAATTTGATATTTGTTTGGTTTTGTTTGTATATTTATGTTTGTTTGGGTCCGCGCTGCATCGCGACCGCAATGGAAATGAGACGTTGTCGCGAGACTATATCGCTGGCTAGCCGGCCTCTGCTTGCGCAAAACTTCCGAAAATTGTAGTATTTTGCGAGGTGTGAGCGCACGCAGTGACGGAAAATGGCACTTACGATGAGCGATCGGCCGTTCATAAGAAGAGTCAAAACCAAATAAAATCACTTCTCAGTTCACTCTACCTACTGTGTTTTACTTGCAATCATCTAGTACCTGCTTAAGAGGAATCTCTTCCTCCCGCTACTTTTTTACCGATCTACGCCTTTGAAAGTGAAACGAATTATCCGAGCATTGCTCAGCAGACATCCACCTATGATACAGTTTTTTGTACCGGTGCCGTACAATTTTTTTTCATATGAAGTGAGATATCATCAATCAAAAGGAAAGGAAGGGATGGTGGAGAGGTAAGGAAGAGAAAATTCAGGAATGAAACACGTTATTTTACTGACTGAAATTAAGAGTTTTTTCAGTCGCTTCTTAAAGCATGCCAAGGACGGAGCGAGTCTTATATTGATTTGTATGTTTTATTGATACAGATATTGAAATAACCTTCGTATTGATCTATTTTTTATCCTACTTAAATACATCATTCACAATCATACATATAAACCAACACATCACTATTGAGATTGGCAGAAAGTACATAGTGCCAAATCTTCATATCACGACATACTTCCTTCCCTTCCTTCTCTTCTATACACACCTTCTAATAAAGAGAGTAAAGAAAAGGTAAACTAAGGAAGTTATTGAAGAAATGTTAGCTGAATAAAAGGTGAACAAGTATGAGAAACAGAAGAGCGTGTATGATGAGAAGTATAAATGGGAACGAGTGAAGAACCATTGTATTACAATATACAAAGCACCCGATGTATACTGTACAACCTCGCGGATTTATTGTCATGTGGCAATCTCAACCAAACAAATATGTTATTCTCGTACAGGACTTAAGTGAAAATAAGACCTTCTTTTAAATAAAGTGGTACACACGGGAATCGAACCCGCAACTTCCAGGTCGGAAGACAGGTGTCTTGCCAGCTGGGCCACGGAGGACGTTCTTTGTCGAAGCTATGAGTAGATTGAAAGTAATGTACTCTAATAATTAACACGTGAGTGAAGGTAGGTGTGTACACATACGATTTCTGAATGTTCGTTAACCTTTCCTTCCCTGTGTTGGGTATCTTCTACACGTTGCTTCTAATAACCATCAATATCTCTATAAATATAATAAATACAAGGTTAAGATTTTAGGTATTCCTCCATAATATATTTACGCATTGATTTAAAAAATAATATTAATAATAATCAGAATTTATCGACTACATCGTAGGTGTTTTGTAAAGATCGAAAACAAATTCGCATTTAAACGCTGCGAGTGCCTCGTCTTGACGATAGGTGAAGAGTATGCAGGAAGCGCGACACTATATTCGCATCTCACTCTTGCATACTCCACTGGATTGCGAGGAGCTCAATTGTCTCAATCGTCGCAAACGTAAGCCACGCCGGGGTACCGCTCCGCGCCGCAGTATCTTCTGGACTTGCAAATAGATTAGACGTACGCCCGTTCCGTGAGCGTTGCCAGATGGTTTTTTAATGTTTTCAGCAAATAAATCTCAATTATTATAATTTTTAACTTCAATTATAATTAATTAAGGGGATTATCTATGAATGTTCTTATTTTTCCGATTTAAAATCGCTAATTTTTTATCGTGTACTCACTACCCAACACCGGAGCACGCGTTTCAATTTTAACACCGTAAGGGAAGGGTTAATACGAGTATCTATGAAGGTGTATCGATTTTTTCCACTTAGATGTAAAAAAAATTTAAACAAATTAAAAAGGAACAAGAATTTTTTTTCACACTTATTTTGTACAACATATAAAAACTCGAGCCACTCCTTGTCTGCTCTCGGCGTTTTGAGAGATTTCATGTGGAGCTCACTTTGTCCCATGTCTCTTATTCCTCACCTTTCATTCTTTCAAAATTTTGTTCACTTAGTCCAACGTCACTTTTCTCACTCTTCTTTATCATCACTTCTACTCATGCTTACGTTGTAAATTTATTAAATCAGTATTTCGTCATTCATTCATTCAACATTTCTAAACCACCACAATGTGCTCTGTTTCCCCCTTCTTAACACACCACTTTTTAGCTCACATAATCCCACAATCATTCTTAATAAATTAATTATGTATTCAACGGTATACTTTTAAATTATGTAATCTTAGAAATATTTAAACTAAATTTAAAGTCACTTGGAAAACTCAACTTTCATTTTTTTTTTCCGTAGCGAGTGGTTAATTCTGAACGTTAACATAATAATTCTTTCAGTCAGGTAATTCAGGCGCTGAAAGCTCTGCAGACTTCTTGGGAGGTTTTATTTAGTGTTTATTTTACAAGAAGCCTTTACAGAAAACTTGAATTAACTGTTAATACAAATTTGGAGCAGAGTAGGCAAAGGAGTTCTCAAGTTGGAGCTACTCGGAGCAGTCGCTCGTTAATAGCGTCTTTTGTTTTCGTCAAGCCCATAATTAGAGAAAAGAGAATAAACCTCTTTTTATCAGCTTTATTTTATCAAAGCCGAAGAAATATTTCGTAGAGCTAGCAGAATTCTTAAAAAGGTGGTAATTATTATGTTTACCAGACTTCATTTTAAACTGCGTATTATTAAGTTTTCAGGGAAAATACGTGAAATTCGTGATTTTGTTTTATTCAGGTTTATGGTTAACATTGTTATACAATTACAAGTATGATATACATATGTTAATTAAAGGGTCTTTCGAATTGAGAGGTTTTTTAAATTCTTGGATAAAATACAGATGACGTCGCGAACTTGCCTGGGTGTTGTGACATTTGAGAAGTGTAAGGTATGACATTTATAAAAATGGAGTCGTATACAATACAACAACGCGTTCAAATTGTTGAATTATTTTATGCATTGTAATCTCCGGAAACGGTAATGTTAATTGGCCACCAAGATCATGTGATCTGGCACCGTTGGACTATTTTCTCTGGGGTTACGTTAAAATCCAGGTCTGTAAGAATGACCCCCAATCAATCCCTGAGCTGAAGGATGAAATTATTCGCGTTATTGGTGAGTTAGAACCGCAATTATGCCAAAATGTCAGCGAAAATTTTAACAAAAGAGTGGGCATCTGTGGAGCTGCAAGAGGTGGACATTTGGCGGATATTGTTTTTTGTGTTCAAATGTTATACATTATACTTTGAAATCAAAGCAAATTGTGTGTTTTATTCAGAATTTAAAAAAATTGAATTAAAAAAACCGCTCTATTCGAAAGACCCTTTACATACCTACACGCCATAGTCCTATCGGAGTAGGTAAAGAAGACAGAGTACCAGACATTTATATCTCGACACACATCTTTAGCCTCTTCTACATCCATACAACTTCTCCGATGTCTCTAACTTTCGACATTTCTTTCTTCCAAAATATCATTCATTTGACCAAATCATAATTTTCTTGGTTTTCTACTCACACGCCTTCCACTCACATTTGCACTATATATTTGTTTTGTTAATCTTTCTTCATCCATTCATTCCACATGTCCAAATAATTTCAGCGTTCTCTTCTTCGTCTAACTCAACACTTCGCCTTAATTTTACATTCATATGTTATTTAATAACTTAATTCTGTCATATATTGTCGGCCAATACACTCTTCTCAATGAACGCATTTATTCGGCTTCTATCAGTCTTTTTCCACATCCACGTTTCACTCCCATACATCGAAGTTGGCAGTAAAGTATTGTGATGGACTATAATCTAAGCAGTTTTTGAAACTGTTAATTATATATTTTAGTGCACATTAACTTTGTTTCCCATCGCTACACGCCTTTCAATATCTCTCGTCACTCTTCCATCATATTAAATAAAAAGTTGCTCCAATAATAGTAATAAGAAAGGACAATTTAAAAAGCGCCTTTTAGATAGGCCTCCTCAAAAACGCTCGAAAATTTCATTTATATATTTATTTTATTTATTTATTAAATTTATTAATTTATTTATTTATTAATATATTTATTTATTAATTTATTAATTAATTAATTAATTAATTAATTTATTTATTTATTTATTTATTTATTTATTTATTTATTTATTTATTTATTTATTTATTTATTTATTTATTTATTTATTTATTTATTTATTTATTTATTTATTTATTTATTTATTTATTTATTTATTTATTTATTTATTTATTTATTTATTTATTTATTTATTTATTTATTTATTTATTTATTTATTTATTTATTTATTTATTTATTTATTTATTTATTTATTTATTTATTTATTTATTTATTTATTTATTTATTTATTTATTTATTTATTTATTTATTTATTTATTTATTTATTTATTTATTTATTTATTTATTTATTTATTTATTTATTTATTTATTTATTTATTTATTTATTTATTTATTTATTTATTTATTTATTTATTTATTTATTTATTTATTTATTTATTTATTTATTTATTTATTTATTTATTTATTTATTCATTTATTTATTTATTTATTTATTAAGTTATTTATTTATTTATTATTTATTAATTATTATTTATTTATTTATTTTACACCTGACAAGAAATATACATAATTTGCGAAAAAACAACAGGTAATTTAATTTGGACACGCAATTTTAATGGATTTGGGTTTGTTGCCTTTAATTTGTCGTGTCCCTAGTAAACTAGAATTTTGTTTGTATCTCACTGAGGACATATAGCATGAAAAAATAAATCGATACTTGTTTCCGATTTTTGATCATGCAAAACCCCGTTGCACATTCTCATCAACCTGACAAAACAGTGACACTCAATTACATATGTATACATCACTCGAAATCAAACTCCTCACACTTCATCACTCCAGACAGACCAAAACATTCATCCCACAATATACCGCACACAATCATAATAATTAAAACAAAAATACGTAAAAATAAAAACATAAAACACCACACTCAAGAGCTCACACAAACCTATATTGTTCATCTGTAAGTCGTATTTATTTTTCCTTTCACATTTTTCTACTACTATAACTTTGAGATTTGAATATTCATTCTCAAATCTTTCTATTCGTACATCTCATCCAATTTACTTATCAAACTCTGTAATCGATCTTTATTTTCTCCTACAAGTATAAAGAATATAACGATTGACATTCTTTCCCATTCGACATTTGTATGCCACTCATTTACCACTTTAGTTCCTTCACACATAAACCGCATTCAGATTTGTGTTAAAAATGTATCTTTTTTAATTGATATTTGTTTGTAAGAAAATTCCTTCTCTAAGGAGTTGTAAGTGAAATCCGTTAGTCACGTAGATTGCCTGAAAATAATATTTTCTCATTAGACATGATTATAAGGCTTTACGCATCTTAAGAATTTTCGTTTTCCTCCCTTACATAGTTTCATTACCTTCACCTGTCGTTTTCACAAATTCATAATTAAGAACGTTATGACATTGTCTTTTGTTGGAAGGAATATTAATAACTGACGTGTTGAGCATTTTAATTCAAATTATATTTATATGTAAATTGTTTGATATTGACGAGAAAATTCTTGTATCAGAAATACCTCGTATTATGTTATTAAATACAAGAAATGTATTATATTACATAAATTATATTGAATTTCTAAAAATAACAATATTCGGCGAAAATTGTCTGAATACTGTTCATCTAACAGAAAATTAATTTATATTGAAAGAATAACTCAAGATTAAGAAAAAACACTTTGAGTTCTATCTTATAAAAATCAATGTACTATATACGAGGTTTTAATTTAAATCTTCAGGATAAAAATCAAAGTCTCGTATTCTATGTTAAAAATATTTATTAATGTTTAACAGCCGCAAGCTTCACAAAAAAAAAACAATATTCAATACAAATCACACAATTATTTGATTGCTTTTTTTTTATTTGATTTTTATTGTTAAATAAATAAAAATCAAATCAAATGAGTTTAAAAGGAATATAAGAGTATGTCACGCTACAAAAATTAAAATCAACAACAAAATATTTATGACATTAAAGGTTTAACACAGAATCAAGACAAATAAAAACAGAATTGTTTCGGTACATCAAAAATAAAAATTGTGTTAGGGTTTCGGTACATCAAAAATAAAAATTGTGTTAGGGTTTCGGTACATCAAAAATAAAAATTATGTTAGTTTCGGTACATCAAAAATAAATATTGTGTTAGGATTTCGGTACATCAAAAATAAAAATTGTGTTAGGGTTTCGGTACATCAAAAATAAAAATTGTGTTAGGGTTTCGGTACATCAAAAATAAAAATTGTGTTAGGGTTTCGGTACATCAAAAATTTAAATTGTGTTAGGGTTTTTTAAAGGGAAACTGTTTAATTAAAAAGTTAGACAAATAATAGACATTGAGAAATCTAAAACACTGAGTTCATCTTCCTCCTGGAACAACTAAAAATGTCCATATATGTCATGTTGCCTAATCTGTGATATTATTATATACAATAATATGTCGTACTAGAGATTAACCCGTACCATGCAGATTTCAGAGATTTTCTTATGTTACTGACCTGTTATAAAATTATGTTTGATGACAAAAAAACGAAAAATGTATGTATGTATTTATTCTTAAAAATGATACTATACGTTATTTACACACAGTAACTCTGCTACATGCGCTAATCAATATTCCAATAAATATTCACGGCTTACCTACTCACTACTCCTATAAAATCATTCTATAGCAATGTCTCAAATAAAAAATCACATTAAACACAACAATACTGCATATCAACTGACAGCAGAAAGTCAAAACTAACATATAAAACTTTCATTCGCGACTATTATTTATTCAACAATATATCAAAACATGGATTAAAAAATATTTATATTTTACAATTAAATTATTGCACCTCATTTTTACATGCGCTAAGCAATATTACAATAAATATTCACGGTTTACCTACTCACTACTCCTATAAAATCATTCTATAGCAATGTCTCAAATAAGAAATCACATTAAACACAACAATACTGAAACTGACAGCAGAAAGTCAAAAGTAACATATAAAACTTTCACTCGCGACTATTATTTATTCAACAATATATCAAAATATGGATAAAAAAAATATTTATATTTTATAATTAAATTATTGCACCTCACTTTTACATGCGCTAAGCAATATTACAATAAATATTCACGGTTTACCTACTCACTACTCCTATAAAATCATTCTATAGCAATGCCTCAAATAAAAAATCACATTAAACACAACAATACTGCATACCAACTGACAGCAGAAAGTCAAAACTAACATATAAAACTTTCACTCGCGACTATTATTTATTCAACAATATATCAAAACATGGATTAAAAAATATTTATATTTTATAATTAAATTATTGCACCTCATGTTTACATGCGCTAAGCAATATTACAATAAATATGCACGGTTTACCTACTCACTACTCCTATAAAATTATTCTATAGCAATGTCTCAAATAAAAAATCACATTAAACACAACAATACTGCATATCAACTGACAGCAGAAAGTCAAAACTAACATATAAAACTTTCACTCGCGACTATTATTTATTCAACAATATATCAAAACATGGATTAAAAAATATTTATATTTTATAATTGAATTATTGAACTCCTCATTTTTACATGCGCTAAGCAATATTACAATAAATATTCATGGCTTACCTACTCACTACTCCTATAAAATCATTCTATAGCAATGTCACAAATAAAAAATCACATTAAACACAACAATACTGCATATCAACTGACAGCAGAAAGTCAAAACTAATATATAAAATTTTCACTCGTGACTATTATTTATTGAACAATATATCAAAACATGGATTAAAAAAATATTTATATTTTATAATTAAATTATTGCACCTCATTTTTACATGCGCTAAGCAATATTACAATAAATATTCACGGCTTACCTACTCACTACTTCTATAAAATCATTCTATAGCAACGTCTCAAATAAAAAATCACATTAAACACAACAATACTGCAACTGACAGCAGAAAGTCAAAAGTAACATATAAAACTTTCACTCGCGACTATTATTTATTCAACAATATATCAAAACATGGATTAAAAAATGTTTATATTTTATAATTGAATTATTGCACACCTCATTTTTACATGCGCTAAGCAATATTACAATAAATATTCATGGTTTACCTACTCACTACTCCTATAAAATCATTCTATAGCAATGTCACAAATAAAAAATCACATTAAACACAACAATACTACATATCAACTGACAGCAGAAAGTCAAAACTAACATATAAAACTTTCACTCGTGACTATTATTTATTGAACAATGTATCAAAACATGGATTAAAAAATATTTATATTTTATAATTGAATTATTGAACTCCTCATTTTTACATGCGCTAAGCAATATTACAATAAATATTCATGGCTTACCTACTCACTACTCCTATAAAATCATTCTATAGCAATGTCTCAAATAAGAAATCACATTAAACACAACAATACTGAAACTGACAGCAGAAAGTCAAAACTAACATATAAAACTTTCACTCGCGACTATTATTTATTCAACAATATATCAAAATATGGATAAAAAAAATATTTATATTTTATAATTAAATTATTGCACCTCACTTTTACATGCGCTAAGCAATATTACAATAAATATTCACGGTTTACCTACTCACTACTCCTATAAAATCATTCTATAGCAATGCCTCAAATAAAAAATCACATTAAACACAACAATACTGCATACCAACTGACAGCAGAAAGTCAAAACTAACATATAAAACTTTCACTCGCGACTATTATTTATTCAACAATATATCAAAACATGGATTAAAAAATATTTATATTTTATAATTAAATTATTGCACCTCATGTTTACATGCGCTAAGCAATATTACAATAAATATGCACGGTTTACCTACTCACTACTCCTATAAAATTATTCTATAGCAATGTCTCAAATAAAAAATCACATTAAACACAACAATACTGCATATCAACTGACAGCAGAAAGTCAAAACTAACATATAAAACTTTCACTCGCGACTATTATTTATTCAACAATATATCAAAACATGGATTAAAAAATATTTATATTTTATAATTGAATTATTGAACTCCTCATTTTTACATGCGCTAAGCAATATTACAATAAATATTCATGGCTTACCTACTCACTACTCCTATAAAATCATTCTATAGCAATGTCACAAATAAAAAATCACATGAAACACAACAATACTGCATATCAACTGACAGCAGAAAGTCAAAACTAATATATAAAATTTTCACTCGTGACTATTATTTATTGAACAATATATCAAAACATGGATTAAAAAAATATTTATATTTTATAATTAAATTATTGCACCTCATTTTTACATGCGCTAAGCAATATTACAATAAATATTCACGGCTTACCTACTCACTACTTCTATAAAATCATTCTATAGCAACGTCTCAAATAAAAAATCACATTAAACACAACAATACTGCAACTGACAGCAGAAAGTCAAAAGTAACATATAAAACTTTCACTCGCGACTATTATTTATTCAACAATATATCAAAACATGGATTAAAAAATGTTTATATTTTATAATTGAATTATTGCACACCTCATTTTTACATGCGCTAAGCAATATTACAATAAATATTCATGGCTTACCTACTCACTACTCCTATAAAATCATTCTATAGCAATGTCACAAATAAAAAATCACATTAAACACAACAATACTACATATCAACTGACAGCAGAAAGTCAAAACTAACATATAAAACTTTCACTCGTGACTATTATTTATTGAACAATGTATCAAAACATGGATTAAAAAATATTTATATTTTATAATTGAATTATTGAACTCCTCATTTTTACATGCGCTAAGCAATATTACAATAAATATTCATGGCTTACCTACTCACTACTCCTATAAAATCATTCTATAGCAATGTCTCAAATAAGAAATCACATTAAACACAACAATACTGAAACTGACAGCAGAAAGTCAAAACTAACATATAAAACTTTCACTCGCGACTATTATTTATTCAACAATATATCAAAATATAGATAAAAAAAATATTTATATTTTATAATTGAATTATTGCACCTCATTTTTACATGCGCTAAGCAATATTACATTAAATATTCACGGTTTACCTACTCACTACTCCTATAAAATCATTCTATAGCAATGTCTCAAATAAAAAATCGCATTAAACACAACAATACTGCATATCAACTGACAGCAGAAAGTCAAAACTAACATATAAAACTTTCACTCGCGACTATTATTTATTCAACAATATATCAAAATATGGATAAAAAAATATTTATAATTGAATTATTGCACACCTCGTTTTACTAAGAAAATTCAAAATAGTGCGACATCTGTTATTACAAATCCAGATTTCCAGCTGCAAGGTGTGAACATTTGGCTGATATTAGTTTTTGTGTTTAAATGTCATACATTATACTTCAATGACAAATAAAAAGTTTTTTGAAATCAAAGCAAATTGTGTATTTTATTCAAGAATTTAAAAAAATAGTATTAAAAAAAGCGTTCAATTTGAAAGACCCTTTATACTCGTATGTTCACTTTAATCGATAATCATTGTTTTTTTTTTGTATTTACTCAAGTATTTAAATTATTATAAATAAAACGAATGTGAAATGTATTTCACTCTCAAAATATTTAAAATTTATAAATAATAAATAAATAATAGGTTTATTGATAGCAACATAGTATGTACAGATTATATTTAAATGACACTTCTAATAGCATCCCCTCGGCCAAGATACACCCCACCAATATAGGGCGAACCCAGCCACGGGGACACCAGATGTTTTTCAGCCCACACCCTTGAACACGTAGAACAAGAATATAAAAAAAAATAAACACAGTAAATAAATAGATGACATTCAAGATAGAAGACACTAAAAGGTCCGGGCTCATCCCACAAACATTCCCCCGGCCGAGATACACCCCACCAATGTAGGGCGAGCCCGACCGCAAGGACATCATCAAATTTCACTTATATATAGATTTGAAAACCTTATAAAACAATGTGTAGTTGGATAGAAGAGATTGTTACCTGATAAGAAACCCTACCTCTATAATTGAAAATTTAATTAATTAATTAATTAATTCAACTAGATGTGCATGGCCGCGTGGTAACGGACAAGACTTCCGTGCGGAAGATCTCCGGTTCGAATCCTACGCCATGCTACGAGTACTTCACTTGAATGACAAGGGAATGTTTTCCGCATTATTCTAGAATTCGGAGGTATAAGGATACACCTATTATGACCTGAAAAAAAAGCAGAAAAATACACTAAATAAAGTCAATTATAGAAAATATTATAGAAGAAAAAAATATGTAAAATGTTGTTCGTACCTTCTGCAATCCTTTGCATCCTGTGACAGGGTTTAAAGAAGAAGAAAAAGGAAAAAAGAAATAAAACTTCATCCTGAAACATAAAAAGAAACGAGGAGCTTTGAGTCCGGCGTGTCCTCTGAGAAATTAAAAGTAACTCGAAAGAAGGAAGCACATTTCAAATTCGAGCAAGAAACACAGCTACGTTCATCTGGAAGCTGGGGGTTCCCCGGAGAGTAAATTTTATCTCATGGTGGGTTGGTCATATTAAATCTGGATGCTATCTTACGAGTGGATGGATTTGACTGACTCATTTTTCAGTTTGTACTCTGAAATCATTATTATTCTCCTCGCATTTGAACTTTTTTTTTTATATCGAAGACTTTTATATCTTAGAAGCATTTTCGTATCAGATCATTCAGTTAGAGTAGAATCATGCAATATAACATGAGTAGGTTTTATATATTTAACGATCGTAGCATTTCCAAATAAATAACTGGTTGCTAATCATGTCATTTTAATTCCAATCGTAGAAAATGCAAGCGATGCTTGGACGTAGCCAAAAAAAATAATGGAAACAAAATAAATGCGGTTAAGATGTGGGCGTCGCGTAGAATTCGAGAAAAAAAACAATTTATTACAGAATAAGAAATAATGAGGTTTGAAAAATAATATGGCAACAAACGCAGATCAATACAATTTGAGAGTATTCACTTGATATTGCTCAACTTTGTTTGTATTCATTTTTCATACATTATGTATTTATATAAAGATAATGTGTATTATATGAAAATGTAGCATGAAGGATACGCCTAGGGCAATATCTTAAGAGCGACCATTGTTTTCTTCCAGTACTTACGTATGGCTGTGAGACATGTACGCTTACAGCAAAAAAACCGTATAAAAATTTCAGACCGTATAAAGGAGTATGGAGTATATATATACGCTAGGATATACCAAAAGAAACAATAAACAATACTCCAGGATTCGCAACAAAATAAATATACAAAACGTAATGAAAGTGCGCAAGAAAATGAAGTGGCAATGGGCAGGACACATAGCCAGAATGTCAGACTCCCGATGGACATCCGACATTATCCAGTGGTATCCAAAGAGGCCTAGAAAAAGACCGAAGGTATGCTAGATGAATAAAATCAAGAAGCATGGCTGCATCACATGGCACCAACGAGCTCGAAACTAAATTGTTCGGAGTCGACATGGGGAGACTTTCATCTAGCAGTGGATTGGTCCAGGGTTGACAATGATGATGATTATATAAAGATGTCATATAAAATACACTTTAAATACCATTACATCCGTTTTCCAGTTGGTGTAGACAGAGAAGATAGAACGCCAGAGTTTTTTATCTCGACACACATATTTCACCTCTTTCACATCAATACACCTCAGACTACTTCCATTTTCTTCTTTCAAAATTTCATTCACTTGATATAACTTTACTTTCCTTGGTCTTCCGCGTTCACGCCTTATACTCACATTTGTACTGTTTATGTGCTTTTTTAAGTCTTTCATCATGCAAATCATCCCTCGTACCTTAACCATCTCATAGTGCTCTTCTTCATCTTACTCAATAGCATCCTCATTCATCCCAAATCACTTATATCCGTATTATATCATACATTATTATCCCATGTATTCTTCTCAGTGCACGCATTTTTTTCAACATTTATTAATCTCCTTTCAGTATATTTTCACATCCATGTTCCACTTCCTTACATCAAAGTTTCTACTAAAATACTGTTATGGGCTAACATTTTACCAGATTTTGCTATTGTTGAGTATGTATGTTTTAGTGCTCCATTGACTCCTCTTCATGCAGTTCTATATTTTTCGTAACTCTTCAATCATCTGAGAAAATAACATACTACCTAAATAGCGCAATTATTCAGCTTGCTCTAATCTTTCATTTCATCCATAAATCGCATTTACTTTTCGTATCACACGTTTCTATCACGTTCATTCTCAGGATCTTTCTCTTTACATCTCACACACAATTCCCACCATTAATTATCAATATGAACTCTTTATAATAAATGCCTACCATTAATTAATCAATGTGCACTCTTTATAATAAAAAACTTACACATCCCTTAATTCATCCATTGGCCGAATTAAAATCAGTATATTCTTAACCTCTGGTTAGCGACTGCACGCCTTAACTATCAAACAATGAAAAATATGTTATATGCTCCTTAACGTTCATGCACGGTGAATGTTGAACTGCATCATGAAGAGGGGTTAGCAAGACATTAACCCTCATCAAAGAGTTTGCCGATCAGGGGGGAAGAAACGTCAGCAGTAGCTTCCCGCCCTCCAGATTAACGCTCCCGAGGGAGCAAAGTCAGTGGCGAATTTATAAAGTCTCTAAATTTTAAGAGAACAAAATTAATATTTATTTCATTCATGAAAACTTTATTTTAAAAATTTAAATAAATAAACATTATGTTTATTGATAGCATCATAATGTGTAAATATATATCTTGAAATTACACATATATTTAAAGCAATGGTAGATAAAATACATTTGAGAGAGAAACTATCAAACGGTCTAGGCTTATCTCATAACATCCTACCAATTGAGATCGTGTATGTTACTGCCCTCGTAGTCGAGGATCCCCTAACCACTCCAACGTCAATTTAATTGGAAAGCGAAGCTGTGTCGTGAAGTTTTCGTTTCTTTCTTATTTTTTTCCCCTTCTTTTTAAGTGAGTGAGCTGTTGAACACCAGCAAACAACCTGTTGCACCGCTGTACTGGATCCGATGGCACATCAAAGTGAGACGAGCGGAGCACACCGGCATGTTTTTTTTCTCTTATTTTAAAAATATATATGTCCGAAGTCATAGGTATCCTTATACCCTAGAATACTAGCCGGAAAAAACGGCTGTGTCATTTGAAGGCAGAAGAACAGCGCGAGGCTTGAACCGTTCACCTTCCGCGCACAAGTCCAGTACGTTACCGCGCGGCCATGCCCTCTAGTTAAATTTATTAATTTAATATTAAGTAAAAAAAAAAAAAAATGTGATGCAAAGAGGAACAAAGAACCACACTTCGTCGAATTTTTCAAGTTCTGTCACCATCATCATAATCACTGTTACGTCATGTCCCTAT
Organism: Odontocerum albicorne; assembly: GCA_949825065.1. NCBI lineage: Eukaryota > Metazoa > Arthropoda > Insecta > Trichoptera > Odontoceridae > Odontocerum > Odontocerum albicorne. Next base: position 54,399,985 of record OX463839.1, on the reverse strand, counting down.
CAGGGTAGGTAGAGAGAACAGATTTCAACTTCATTACACTCTGGCACACATATCTCGTTCCTGTCACGTTCATATACTTTGCGCCATGCAAGTCAGAGCCGAAAAATAGAAAAATAAAGAGGAATAAAATTGAACAAACATTTCGTGTATTATGGATTCCCATTAATATAAAGTTGCTAAATAATTACCGATTTTAACCATTGATTTCAATCAAACATAATTTTGACAAGCCCCGTGACCTAGTTGGTAAGACGCCTGTGTTCCAACACGGAGGTTGCGGGGTTCAATTCCCGCTAGAATTCAATTTTAAAAAAAAATCAGTTTGATTCACTTAAGGTATAAGGCTGGAAGAGGTTGCCACATGGCAGAAATCCCACAACGTTGTACTGTATACAAAGAAAGTGTTACTATAGCTGCCAGAGGTAAAATATTTAGTACTAGTGGGTTCGAAACCCGAGTTAGAGCGCCCTTGAGGAGAGTTTGCTCTCTAAACGACGCTATATAAAATTGTTCTTTGAATGGAATTTATAGTAAATAAATAAACTTCATTAATCAAAGTAAGAAACATTTGTCTCGATGCATTTTTACCAACGAATTAAAAGCTTATTTATTCCTCTCAGGAGAATTATAATCCAAGAATTATTGAAAAGCATTTTCTACTACTTTTCTATAATTGATTTTTTTGCTGTAAATATATGTCGAGGGGCTTGAAAAGGTGAAAATCGGTTGGTGATAGGTCGGATGAGTAAGGCGGATGAGGTATTGTTTCGTAGCCCACATTTGTCAATCGATAAGTAATCAATAAACATATACCTTTTATTTTTTTCCAAAGCCTTAGTGAATCTTATTGACTGATTCATAGTGAATAAAAGTCTATATTCATTCTTAAACAAAATGAAAGAATCTGCTTTAAATAGTTGCTCGTTGATCACCGTGTATCTTCGGAAATCCGCCACTGAAATACGGCGCCGCCACCTTGCTCACACTATCGTGAATAAGCTCGCTACATGTCCCGGCACAAAGTCGAGATCTTACGACGCTCTCCCAATGACACTAAGGTTATTCAGAATGAAAAGACGACGGCAAGACAAACGACTTGAAGAGATAATGTATTTACTATCGACAGTCACTGTATTAATGTTACAAGTAACCAAAAATGCTGGCGTCTTTTTTTTTTCATTTTAAGTGTATGGTAATAACATGGAAAAAATTATATATTTTTAATGAGTTTGTATTGAAAAACAACATATGGACCCAATATGGGTGGCGTGTGAAACGTAAGAAAACATTTGTAAGTAAACCCTTTTTGGGAGGTCTTATCAAAATTTATTTCATAATTAATGAACACTTTACATACACACTACACTACACCCAAAGCTCAAAGTGTGATTGATTATGACTAATGAACACTACACATACACCATATACTACACCCAAAGCTCAATGTGTGACTATAATTAATGGACACTATACTACATCCAAAGCTCAATGTGTGACTATCACATATTGGAAAAGTCTCAAAGGTTTCTTTGCAGTTCGTCTTCCCTGGTAAGTTTTCTGTGGTTTCCTTACTAAATATGTTCTTCTTGACATATGCAGATATGCGAGAAAATTCCTTTTCTACTTAGTCTTGTAACCTTGATAACATTCAGCTCTCAGGTGTTGTGGATTTGTTCAAATGTCCATTAATCAATTTGACTCACAAAAATGTATGCGTGATTTAAATATTGCTGGAAAAGCTTTCCTGCATAATGCACTGAATCATAATATAAATAGGCCAAAACCCGTACGGTTGTCGCCAAAGAAAGAATACGATAATTGAATTTTGAATACAAGAGAGCGAGAGTGGAATACTTCGAAACAGATTGAAATTATACTGAACAAACCGGTGGAAAAGGAGACGATGGGAATTTATTTTGAATTGTAATTCATTAAATTATTTATTTATTTCCTATTATATTGAACCTTATAATTACTTGTGTTTATTTATCGTAAGCTCTTTTTTTAATGCAGACAATTATATGTGGCTTTTTCAAGATGTCGGAAACGCGAAAACATTAAAGTCAATATATCTGAAACAAGTCTTCAAGGAAAACTTTATCAACGATTTAAATTGAACAACAGTAATGTTTATACACAAAACATCGTGTATAAAGAGATTTTTGAGAATTAAATAATTCATCAATTAAGATGTACCTTTTTTATTTTAAATTTTAAACATTAATGAACCCAAAAAACTTGAAGCTGATCTTGCTCCATTCGGTATTTCAAAAATGTATAATTTATTTTACTTCCGTGAATATTTCACGGGCTGCAACTAGTTTATTAATATGGATTATAATGCAACGCGTACCATAAAAAATACATAAACGGTGCATGGGGACGATACAGTAAACTATCGTGTGTGTCAAATGTAGTTGAAACAACTCCGTAATTGTGACATGACGCACGAAAATGGTGTGCGCTCTAGAAGTACTACTAGTAAAAAAAAAATATCTAAAACAACAGTTAACAAATATTTTGTGAAAGCCTGATTACGTAAATCGGTACGAATTTCCCCTTAAAATACGAAATCACTTTCACAACTTACTAATTAATTCAGAATTAGTAAAAGTAAGGGATAAACAAAATTACGCTAATATTATTTACGCAATAATAATATAAAATTTCACACCAGTGATATTTGTAAAATTTTGACAGCTAAACATGTGATTACCATAACGTTTTCTTTGAACAAATATGTTAACAAATATGTGAACAAATATTGAACAAATATGTGAACAAATATTAAGAATGATTTTTGAGTATCTTAGTATAATGGCTGGTGCTGTCCTTTGTCAAGTTTCTTAAGTTCAGATTAAATTTATTTTTTTGTTAGATTGAAAATCTTTTGACAAAGTAATGTGCAAAAATGTGTTCCATAAGATAACAAATATACTTGGGTGTTTTTTCTTTCTGGAAATTTATTTATTTACAGTGGACACCGTTTAGTCAGAGTGTTAGCAACTCTTTTTCTCCAGCACTTAGTTACTGCCTTAAATAATTTGTTGGAGTGCTCTTCGTCAAACCTATCACGAAACATTGTTTTTTTATTTTTTGAAGTGAAACTTCTATAGGCGCGGTAGGGTAAATTGGCCTGAACATCACGAAAAGTGAAACGGTGTATTATATTATTATATATTTTATTATTTAAAAAAAAATTATTTATTAATAAATAATTATTAATTATTGTATTTTAATATTAGTAATTATTTTTTATTAATAATAATTAATATTATTTTAATTATTATCAAGTGTATTTATTATTATTAAGTATATTATTAAGTGTATTATATTATTATTTTTTTAAATTTTAAAAAATATATTTTTTGTTATATATTAATTTTATATCAATATATTTAATAATTATTAATTTTATTTTATGTATATTAAATTATTTTATTTTATTTATTATTTATTTTAATGTTTATTTAATATGTATTTAGTATATAATTATAATAATATATGTATGTTATTATAATATTAATAATTATAATATTATTATATTATATTGTTATTAATTATAATATAATTAATTAATAACATAATATAATAATATTATCAAAAATATAATAAAAATAATATAATAATAAATAAATAATTATTTGAAAATAATTAATGTAATAATTAATAATAACATAAAAATATTAATTTATTTTATATTATTATTTAATTAAGAGACATTTACGAGTACTTGAATTAAATTCCACTTTTTCTAATCATTCAAAAATATTAATAAAAATCGTTAAGAAATAGAAAAAAAGCAATGCATAAAATCAACTTTTCCTAGAAGCTAAGAAGTTTCACTTCTACCACGCGAGAGTCTCACGCATCTGTTTTTTTTTCTACAAGGTAATAATTGCTGTCCTTTTTTTTTCTTTTTACAGAAAATAAAATTTTCTATTTTATAAGCAATACTTTGGGAAGCACATGCCACAAATTAATTAAATTTACGTCAAAATAATTTATGCCAAACATATTATTTCGCAGATTGCCAATTACTGCGGTGTATACCAGACAGTGCGTAATATACTCGTATAGGTACACAGCCTGCATGATGACTGTTGGTAAACCATCCCTCAGACTACTAATTATGTGTTTAATTCATATGTGCAACATTGCATAATTTAGAGTGATTTATTCCATTTAAATTAACTATATACGAGTAGATAAGATAGTGGGAACTATGTGGGGAGTGTGATGACTAGAGATCAAAGAATATCACTATCACCATGACATGTCCCTATTGAGTAAGGTACAGTGAACATATATCCACGCTGCATTCTATTTTTGCATTCATCTGATGATCTCCAAGGCCTTATTAATTTCTGTGTCCTAACCGGAGATAGCGCATATTATTTCCACTGGTAAATATTTGTTTTAAAAGGGTTTGTGCCTGATTTTCATTAAGGTCTATTAAACCTATTTCTGGTTGATTGGAAGAGCTCGCCATGGGGCAATAAACCCGCCAGATTGTAATAATTTATTATACAACGACAATGTAACATAATACCTTTTTCACTTCTGCCATTTCCATACGACACGTCATGCATAATCTCATATTACAAAGACTTTTTACTCTTTCAGATTTTTGTTGAATCGTTCATCTTTTACATTTATATATGATATACAGTGGTGCCTCGGGTTACGAACTTAATTCGTTCTTTGATTCCGTTCGCGAGCCGAAATGTTCGCAAACCGAAACAATTTTTCTTGGGAGCCATAATGAGGGTTAATTTAATTCAAAATATATTTTATATATACTGTATATTATATATATAAAAAACAACTAAAAATATGTATCAAGAACAAGGAACGCAACGACAAACAATGTTCACAACGCGCGCACCTGAGAACAACTAATGCGTAATTGCGTACTGCGCCGTTACAACTAATTCGTGAGCCGAGGCATTGTACGCAGGTCGAGTCAACATTTGTTCGGAAACTGTGAGGTACCAATGTATATCTTTCGTAATTGATGATTTTGATACGACCGAATCATCTCTATGTCTCTTTATTCACCTTAACCGTGGCATCTTATTTCAATTCTTTATGTCACACGACATACATTTTTCTTCTAGAAATACGTGCACTTAGAAACATACATGGAGTGACAATACTCGTATATGACAGGAAACAGAATGAAGTTATTACGGATGAATGAGAAGTTAAGGCTAAAGTGTTGATAAAGAAGAGCACTGTGATGTCATTTGGACACGCAGAATGAAGAAATTAACAAAGACTAAAAAACAAATATTACCTATGAAAGACCAGCGTGACAGAAAAAGACCAAGTCCACCTACAGTATTAGCTGGGACGACCAAGGTCTGAGTATATGTGATGGAATACAAGTAACCTGAACGAGTGGACTTGTTCTTCCTAAATAATTAGTTGTAAGAATTGTTATCTAGTTATAAGTAGTATGTAGGTGTTAATTATTTCTAAGAAATCATATATAAGATTAAGTAAGTTCATAATTATAATATATAAATAAGATTAATTAAGTAATAAATGTGTATATAGGTATAGCCTTGATAAATATTTGTACAATATATTACTATATTTAATAAAAAAAAACAATGACCAAGCAAAGTATGGTTGGATTAAGTGACTTATATTTTGATAGAAGAAAATTTAAGATAAACCGTAGAAGATCTATGAGAATGTGTCTGAATATGGAAGAGGTGAATTATGTATCTCGAAGCATGAAAATTTGGAGATATGTCTTCTCTGTCTACATCAGCAGGAAAACGGTGTGATATTGTGGATGTATGTTTGAATATTTTCCTAATGCACTTAATATTAAGTATATTTAAAAATGTATTAACGTTGTAGAGGTTTAAAGACATTGTAATTTGTTTTATCAAACACTGTTTATTCCACTTTTTGTAACGGTATAACCCTACCGGTTTCAAGGCTTTCACCTCATCTTTAGGGGAGCACAAACAAGACTGGTGAAAGCCTTGAAACCGGTAGGGTTATACCGTTACAAAAAGTGGAATAAAGTGTTTGATAAAACAAATTACAATGTCTTTAAAAATATAAACTGCGTATCCATTTTTTAAATCTTCATCGAATAACGTTTCCAAGATGTGTTTCGTCACAAAAAGACTGACTTCCTCGAAAGCATTGAACCACCTTAAATTTCACGTGATACTATATGATCCATTCGAAGTGAGTTTTGATATTTATTTTCTTTTAATTAGCATTCGTTTCCTTTCTTTTATATCTTAGATTATATTGTTATATTTTATCTGTATTAAATTTTCACATTTTACGAATTAAACATAATATATTTAAGCATGTTGGTGGCACAGCATCACAAACCCTTTGTCCATCATCTGTATCTCCCACTCCACGAAAAGTGGATGATGAATGTTGATAATTTTCTCGATTCAACAAAAGAACTCGTGATGCTCTGTCTCCAGAGAAACAAAACAATACAACGTAACAAAATGTTTCCAAGTTTTTGGTCTCGCTAATTTATGCATCATAAATCATATAATTCTCCGCTCAGCCTGCTGGAATTGTTGGACTAATGATGATTTCAAACTTTTTCGACTAAGTGAAAAGTTTCCAGCTAGCTCGTCTTGGTTTTTTTTATCACTCTGACTTCGGGATATACTGACTCGTCTACTCGAGAAATGAATAACACTTGGTCGTAAAGCAAAAAGGGGATGAAGGTGTTATAATATGTCTAGACCAGTGGTTTAAAATCGGAGTGCCACGGCACTCCAGCATGTCACAATAATGATTCAAGGGTGCCATGAATGTCAAGACTTTTAACTAAACCACTCGACCAAAACCAAAACACCAGATTATAATTTGAATTTGTCAATTGCTAAATTATCAAATTTATCTGTTGAATAACTGCTATTCGTAACACGAGCTTAGATAAAAATATGAAAAACGGAAGAAATGAAGAGTATGTCTTTCGAAAAAAAATCTCCAAATATTAAAAAATATCTGTTATTCATATTAAATCCAAATATCTCCTTTATATTTATGTTGCTTTTTTGTATTATTATTTTTCTTTGTTTTAATTAAACAAAATTATTAAAAAAAGGTTTTAGGAGCGTATGTTCCTTAAAGGAGAGATGATGAGGATGATTGTTGATAAATAAAATACTGTAAAGAGGAATTTTATTGACAGACGTCGGTATTTATAATATTATTGAATGTGTGCGGGAATGCGCTCGCGATATATCGCTGTCTCGTTTCTGCGTTTACAATACGATTCTTGTCGCGTGTAGGTATTCATTCTGTTTTGGGAAACGGCGCGAAAGATGTATTGCTTTCTCGTTTTATCATGGAATGCGCTCTCGGAGTCCGAGTTGAATGACCGATGCATGGACTTTGTTCATTGCTTGTCTCGGATTGTGAAGCTGTGCAAAGGTCGTCTCGTGGGTTCAGTGACCGCGCATACGATCGCCACAGTTAATTTGATATTTTTGTACTTGTTTTATTGTAAATACTCGTATATTTGTACTGAATAAGAAAATATAGATAAATTATTTTGTTTAGGGTGCCACTACTAGACAAAGGTTGAAAACCATAGTTCCAGACACTCTGTTTCCAAGATACCGAGTGGTACTTAAATATGATATCATATTAATGACCTAAAATATAGTCTCAGATGATGTCACTACACATAACTGAAATATCATGTATGTGGTGGTAAAAACGGGTTCAACTAAAACAGCCGATAATTGCCATCTCACGTGTTTCATAATGCAAAAGTTTAGAAACTTCAAACATACATATCATCACGCCCTTTCCCTGTCGAGGTAAGCAGAACAGACAGAGTGCCATACTTTCCTATTTTGAAACACGTTCTTCGCATCTTCTACAACTCTTAGAACTCGACCACACAGATAGCCTTGCTTGGTGCTTAGAGCTACGCTGCGAGCTAGGTGACATTTCCTAGCGAACCAACGCACCGCATACTATCGCAATGGCCACACTGCACGCTTCGCGCCACGCTACGTGACGATTAGTCACCTAAAGAGTCTCCTAGCGAACAGATGTGTTGGTTAATTTTATTGTGTCACCAAGGGATTTTACAAGATGGAGGAAGTTTTAATTGCAGCTGTGTATAAAAGGGAGCCTTTGTGGAACCCATCGAGCAAATTATACAAAAATTTAACATACCTGTAATAAATTAACTTTGGAATGAAGTTGCACAGGAAGTAAATAAAGATGGTAAGTTTTAATGAAATTGTTTAGTTTTGATAGTGGCATCGTGTTGACTCAATCGCTTCCAAATGTCAAATGAATTTGTGCGAAGCACTTTGGTGTGGCCAAGCATGAAGTCACCTAGTCACGTAGCACCTAGTGAAGCATTTTGGTGTGACCTTAGCTTTAGGATTTCTATGACTTAATATTGGGTGTTAACATAAGTTGTGTCCGTTTTTTTCCAATTTAAAGATGAGCACCAAAAGTAAAACAAAGTGGTAAAGGTTATACGTCGTTCGTAAGAAAATTTTCTGCTCTACAAAATATTGTTTGCTTTTACGTTTCATATATTATTTTATTTGATTACAAGCCTTAAAAATGGAATGTCAAGTAGACTAAAGTGAGCATTTTCGACACCTCCAGTGGACTTCGATGAGGACCGCTTAAACCTTATTATTCATGAAGATCCCCTTCAAACCACCGTAGAATTGGCTGAGCAGATGAATTGTAGTCACATGACTGTATACCGCCATCTTAAATCAATGGGAAAAGTCCAGAAGTTCGGCGCTTGGCTTCCACATGTTTTGAGTGAAAACAACAAAAATCAACGTTCGACAATTTCTGCTGGTTTGCTCGCGCGTCATCGAGCTACGCATGGCCACAAGCAAAGGTTCCTTTACCGCATCATTACTGGTGATGAAAAATGATTTGAAGGGGATTTTCTTTCGAATGACGTATAAGCTTTTCCATTTTGTTTTACTTTTGGTGCTCATTTTTTTAAATTTGTAAAAAACGGACACAACATATGTTAACACCCAATATTCCCACATTTCACTTGTTCCAATCATAGACGTGTTTCGTGTGTCCCTCAGCTCCTTCAAGAAAAATCTCTTAAATTTAGTGTCATACTTGAATCAATTTCATTTTTTTTTAATATTATTCAACATACTACATTTTGTCATAATGTTTTAGTGTTACATATAACATTCCAATATATGATAGTAACACATTCGGCTTAAGGTGTAGTGTGGTGGTCACATGTTATTATGAATTTTGATAAGATCTCCCAAAAAGAATAGTTTTCAAGTTGCACACGTCACACATATCTCTCACCCTAAAAGGCAAACTATTAAACGCCACAGGACCGTCAACGGCAATATATCTATCATAATACTCCGCACTATTGGATCGATTTGAAACAATTCATTTATTCGACAAAGACGAAATCGACCTCAAAGTTTTACTGTTCTCCAAAGGAATATCTCTCAGACACATATTTTAATGATACCATGGAACCATCATCTCATTAAAGGGTTTGAAGACAAAGAGACAAAGTATGAAATAATGAGATAAAAAAAAACCCCTATTACTTTGAATAATTGCGAAACAAACAAAAATATTTTCTTTCCATCTTCACCTTGAGATTATAACAAGAAAATTGTATTCCTGAAATTCATCACAAGACCCCGTTCGTCTGAATAAATTACAGGGCAATGACAAATATGTCGAGCATAGATAAAATTATAGAGCAGAATTCTCCAAGTAAATCCACATTTCACAATTGGACTGTTCAAATGGTATATCCCTGCCTAACGAATTATTTAACAAACGTAGAAATAAGCTTGAATGACTGTTATAATAAGAAAATAAATATAATTGTCGAGTTTTAAGTGCGAGGCATATCCAGAAACTAAGTGTACTGAATTTTTGTAAGTTACAATTTTTTTTATTTAAACAAAAAAATTACGTGGTTACCGTAGTACATATGTAAGCTATTTTTCGACATAGTCGCCATTCCTCTCAATGCATGTGGTGAAGCGGGGTATCAACTTTTTGATGCCTTCCTCGAAGTAGTTTCCCACCAACCCCTCCGTCCACTTCTCCACCTCCTCCTTTACCTCCTCGTCGGTTGAAAACCTTTTTCCACCTATGTGCAGCTTCAGGGAGGTAAAGAGATAGTAATCTGAAGGTGCTAGGTCAGGGGAATGAGCGGGATGGTTCAGGACATCCCATTTAAACGACGCGAGCAGTTCCTTCGTGACGTTGGCCGTGTGTGGTCTGGCATTGTCGTGCAGCAGGCAGACTCCCTTTGTCAGCATGCCTCTCCTCTTGTTCTGAATCGCCCTCCGCAATTTTTTTAGGGTCTCACAGTATCTTGCAGAGTTGATGGTCTCCCCTTGAGGCATATATAGTATTCAATTAAAATTATGCCTTGACAGTCCCAAAACACGGATGCCATGATTTTCTTGGCTGAAATTGTGGTTTTGAACTTTTTGGCGGAGGGTGAAGAGGTGTGACGCCACTGTTGAGACTGCCTTTTGGTTTCAGGCGTGTAGTGTGCAACCCAAGTTTCATCTCCAGTAACGATGGAGCGGAGAAATTCATCTCCATGGAGTTTGCAGCGCCTCAAAAACTCTTGCCCAGCATTATTTATTTCGCACTTGGCGGGAGATTGGATGGACATTTTTCACGAAACGTGTTGTCGCGTCGACACTTCTCAACGTTCTGACCTCAAACTGGTCTCGTTGCGGAGGGGAAGAGTCAGGCTACACGGAAGTGTAGCCAACATGTCGAAAATAAAATCCATCCGGTCGTGAGAGCCTCAGTACACTTACTTTCTGGATACGCCTAGTATTTAAAAAATAACGTTTGAATAGTGGTAACAATTTAAATAAAGTACAATTCTCTGGTATCATCTATACATCAGACATTACATATGATAGATCCAGTTTGTACTGTCAAGTTAAAGGTTCTTGGCGACTTGTTAGTACAGTACCTAGACTCTTGATTATCCGGGTTCGAATTAACCGGGGGTGGGAAAATATACCGACATTTTAGTAACTTTTCAACATGTAATTTGAATTGTTATTAGTATTTTTCATTATACTGCATGTGTACCGGAAAATTAAACTGACTCTGATATTCCTGGTAGATGACGTGTTCGTATTTTTTCATTGTACTGCATGTGTACCGGAAAATTAAACTGGCTCTGATATTCCTGGTAGATGACGTGTTCGTATTTTTTCATTGTACTGCATGTGTACTGGAAAATTAAACTGCCTCTGATATTCCTGGTTGATGACGTGTTCGTATTTTTTCATTGTACTGCATGTGTACCGGAAAATTAAACTGGCTCTGATATTCCTGGTTGATGACGTGTTCGTATATTTTCATTGTACTGCATGTGTACCGGAAAATTAAACTGGCTCTGATATTCCTAGTTGATGACTGGTTCGTATATTTTCATTGTACTGCATGTGTACCGGAAAATTAAACTGGCTCTGATATTCCTGGTTGATGACGTGTTCGTATATTTTCATTGTACTGCATGTGTACCGGAAAATTAAACTGGCTCTGATATTCCTGGTTGATGACGTGTTCGTATATTTTCATTGTACTGCATGTGTACCGGAAAATTAAACTGGCTCTGATATTCCTGGTAGATGACGTGTTCGTATTTTTTCATTGTACTGCATGTGTACCGGAAAATTTAACTGGCTCTGATATTCCTGGTTGATGACGTGTTCGTATTTTTTCATTGTACTGCATGTGTACCGGAAAATTAAACTGGCTCTGATATTCCTGGTAGATGACGTGTTCGTATTTTTTCATTGTACTGCATGTGTACCGGAAAATTAAACTGGCTCTGATATTCCTGGTTGATGACGTGTTCGTATTTTTTCATTGTACTGCATGTGTACCGGAAAATTAAACTTGCTCTGATATTGCTGGTTGATGACGTGTTCGTATTTTTTCATTGAACTGCATGTGTACCGGAAAATTAAACTGGCTCTGATATTCCTGGTTGATGACGTGTTCGTATTTTTTCATTGTGCTGCATGTGTACCTGAAAATTAAACTGGTTCTGATATTCCTGGTAGATGACGTGTTCGTATTTTTTCATTGTACTGCATGTGTACCGGAAAATTAAACTGGCTCTGATATTCTTGGTAGATGACGTGTTCGTATTTTTTCATTGTACTGCATGTGTACCGGAAAATTAAACTGGCTCTGATATTCCTGGTAGATGACGTGTTCGTATTTTTTCATTGTACTGCATGTGTACCGGAAAATTAAACTGGCTCTGATATTCCTGGTAGATGACGTGTTCGTATTTTTTCATTGTACTGCATGTGTACCGGAAAATTAAACTGGCTCTGATATTCCTGGTAGATGACGTGTTCGTATTTTTTCATTGTACTGCATGTGTACCGGAAAATTAAACTGGCTCTGATATTCCTGGTAGATGACGTGTTCGTATTTTTTCATTGTACTGCATGTGTACCGGAAAATTAAACTGGCTCTGATATTCCTGGTAGATGACGTGTTCGTATTTTTTCATTGTACTGCATGTGTACCGGAAAATTAAACTGGCTCTGATATTCCTGGTAGATGACGTGTTCGTATTTTTTCATTGTACTGCATGTGTACCGGAAAATTAAACTATCTCTGATATTCCTGGTTGATGACGTGTTTGTATTTTTTCATTGTACTGCATGTGTACCGGAAAATTAAACTGGCTCTGATATTCCTGGTAGATGACGTGTTCGTATTTTTTCATTGTACTGCATGTGTACCGGAAAATTAAACTGGCTCTGATATTCCTGGTAGATGACGTGTTCGTATTTTTTCATTGTACTGCATGTGTACTGGAAAATTAAACTGCCTCTGATATTCCTGGTTGATGACGTGTTCGTATTTTTTCATTGTACTGCATGTGTACCGGAAAATTAAACTGGCTCTGATATTCCTGGTTGATGACGTGTTCGTATATTTTCATTGTACTGCATGTGTACCGGAAAATTAAACTGGTTCTGATATTCCTAGTTGATGACTGGTTCGTATATTTTCATTGTACTGCATGTGTACCGGAAAATTAAACTGGCTCTGATATTCCTGGTTGATGACGTGTTCGTATATTTTCATTGTACTGCATGTGTACCGGAAAATTAAACTGGCTCTGATATTCCTGGTTGATGACGTGTTCGTATATTTTCATTGTACTGCATGTGTACCGGAAAATTAAACTGGCTCTGATATTCCTGGTAGATGACGTGTTCGTATTTTTTCATTGTACTGCATGTGTACCGGAAAATTTAACTGGCTCTGATATTCCTGGTTGATGACGTGTTCGTATTTTTTCATTGTACTGCATGTGTACCGGAAAATTAAACTGGCTCTGATATTCCTGGTAGATGACGTGTTCGTATTTTTTCATTGTACTGCATGTGTACCGGAAAATTAAACTGGCTCTGATATTCCTGGTTGATGACGTGTTCGTATTTTTTCATTGTACTGCATGTGTACCGGAAAATTAAACTTGCTCTGATATTGCTGGTTGATGACGTGTTCGTATTTTTTCATTGAACTGCATGTGTACCGGAAAATTAAACTGGCTCTGATATTCCTGGTTGATGACGTGTTCGTATATTTTCATTGTACTGCATGTGTACCGGAAAATTAAACTGGCTCTGATATTCCTGGTTGATGACGTGTTCGTATATTTTCATTGTACTGCATGTGTACCGGAAAATTAAACTGGCTCTGATATTCCTGGTAGATGACGTGTTCGTATTTTTTCATTGTACTGCATGTGTACCGGAAAATTTAACTGGCTCTGATATTCCTGGTTGATGACGTGTTCGTATTTTTTCATTGTACTGCATGTGTACCGGAAAATTAAACTGGCTCTGATATTCCTGGTAGATGACGTGTTCGTATTTTTTCATTGTACTGCATGTGTACCGGAAAATTAAACTGGCTCTGATATTCCTGGTTGATGACGTGTTCGTATTTTTTCATTGTACTGCATGTGTACCGGAAAATTAAACTTGCTCTGATATTGCTGGTTGATGACGTGTTCGTATTTTTTCATTGAACTGCATGTGTACCGGAAAATTAAACTGGCTCTGATATTCCTGGTTGATGACGTGTTCGTATTTTTTCATTGTGCTGCATGTGTACCTGAAAATTAAACTGGTTCTGATATTCCTGGTAGATGACGTGTTCGTATATTTTCATTGTACTGCATGTGTACCGGAAAATTAAACTGGCTCTGATATTCCTGGTTGATGACGTGTTCGTATTTTTTCATTGTACTGCATGTGTACCGGAAAATTAAACTTGCTCCGATATTGCTGGTTGATGACGTGTTCGTATTTTTTCATTGAACTGCATGTGTACCGGAAAATTAAACTGGCTCTGATATTCCTGGTTGATGACGTGTTCGTATTTTTTCATTGTGCTGCATGTGTACCTGAAAATTAAACTGGTTCTGATATTCCTGGTAGATGACGTGTTCGTATTTTTTCATTGTACTGCATGTGTACCGGAAAATTAAACTGGCTCTGATATTCTTGGTAGATGACGTGTTCGTATTTTTTCATTGTACTGCATGTGTACCGGAAAATTAAACTGGCTCTGATATTCCTGGTAGATGACGTGTTCGTATTTTTTCATTGTACTGCATGTGTACCGGAAAATTAAACTGGCTCTGATATTCCTGGTAGATGACGTGTTCGTATTTTTTCATTGTACTGCATGTGTACCGGAAAATTAAACTGGCTCTGATATTCCTGGTAGATGACGTGTTCGTATTTTTTCATTGTACTGCATGTGTACCAGAAAATTAAACTGGCTCTGATATTCCTGGTAGATGACGTGTTCGTATTTTTTCATTGTACTGCATGTGTACCGGAAAATTAAACTGGCTCTGATATTCCTGGTAGATGACGTGTTCGTATTTTTTCATTGTACTGCATGTGTACCGGAAAATTAAACTATCTCTGATATTCCTGGTTGATGACGTGTTCGTATTGTTTCATTGTACTGCATGTGTACCGGAAAATTAAACTGGCTCTGATATTCCTGGTAGATGACGTGTTCGTATTTTTTCATTGTACTGCATGTGTACCGGAAAATTAAACTGGCTCTGATATTCCTGGTAGATGACGTGTTCGTATTTTTTCATTGTACTGCATGTGTACTGGAAAATTAAACTGCCTCTGATATTCCTGGTTGATGACGTGTTCGTATTTTTTCATTGTACTGCATGTGTACCGGAAAATTAAACTGGCTCTGATATTCCTGGTAGATGACGTGTTCGTATTTTTTCATTGTACTGCATGTGTACCGGAAAATTAAACTGGCTCTGATATTCCTGGTAGATGACGTGTTCGTATTTTTTCATTGTACTGCATGTGTACTGGAAAATTAAACTGCCTCTGATATTCCTGGTTGATGACGTGTTCGTATTTTTTCATTGTACTGCATGTGTACCGGAAAATTAAACTGGCTCTGATATTCCTGGTTGATGACGTGTTCGTATATTTTCATTGTACTGCATGTGTACCGGAAAATTAAACTGGCTCTGATATTCCTGGTTGATGACGTGTTCGTATATTTTCATTGTACTGCATGTGTACCGGAAAATTAAACTGCCTCTGATATTCCTGGTAGATGACGTGTTCGTATTTTTTCATTGTACTGCATGTGTACCGGAAAATTTAACTGGCTCTGATATTCCTGGTTGATGACGTGTTCGTATTTTTTCATTGTACTGCATGTGTACCGGAAAATTAAACTGGCTCTGATATTCCTGGTAGATGACGTGTTCGTATTTTTTCATTGTACTGCATGTGTACCGGAAAATTAAACTGGCTCTGATATTCCTGGTTGATGACGTGTTCGTATTTTTTCATTGTACTGCATGTGTACCGGAAAATTAAACTTGCTCTGATATTGCTGGTTGATGACGTGTTCGTATTTTTTCATTGTACTGCATGTGTACCGGAAAATTAAACTGGCTCTGATATTCTTGGTAGATGACGTGTTCGTATTTTTTCATTGTACTGCATGTGTACCGGAAAATTAAACTGGCTCTGATATTCCTGGTAGATGACGTGTTCGTATTTTTTCATTGTACTGCATGTGTACCGGAAAATTAAACTGGCTCTGATATTACTGGTAGATGACGTGTTCGTATTTTTTCATTGTACTGCATGTGTACCGGAAAATTAAACTGGCTCTGATATTCCTGGTAGATGACGTGTTCGTATTTTTTCATTGTACTGCATGTGTACCGGAAAATTAAACTGGCTCTGATATTCCTGGTAGATGACGTGTTCGTATTTTTTCATTGTACTGCATGTGTACCGGAAAATTAAACTGGCTCTGATATTCCTGGTAGATGACGTGTTCGTATTTTTTCATTGTACTGCATGTGTACCGGAAAATTAAACTAGCTCTGATATTCCTGGTTGATGACGTGTTCGTATTTTTTCATTGTACTGCATGTGTACCGGAAAATTAAACTGGCTCTGATATTCCTGGTTGATGACGTGTTCGTATTTTTTCATTGTACTGCATGTGTACCGGAAAATTAAACTGGCTCTGATATTCCTGGTTGATGACGTGTTCGTATTTTTTCATTGTATTGCATGTGTACCGGAAAATTAAACTTGCTCTGATATTGCTGGTTGATGACGTGTTCGTATTTTTTCATTGTACTGCATGTGTACCGGAAAATTAAACTGGCTCTGATATTCCTGGTTGATGACGTGTTCGTATTTTTTCATTGTGCTGCATGTGTACCGGAAAATTAAACTGGTTCTGATATTCCTGGTAGATGACGTGTTCGTATTTTTTCATTGTACTGCATGTGTACCGGAAAATTAAACTGGCTCTGATATTCCTGGTAGATGACGTGTTCGTATTTTTTCATTGTACTGCATGTGTACCGGAAAATTAAACTGGCTCTGATATTCCTGGTAGATGACGTGTTCGTATTTTTTCATTGTACTGCATGTGTACCGGAAAATTAAACTGGCTCTGATATTCCTGGTAGATGACGTGTTCGTATTTTTTCATTGTACTGCATGTGTACCGGAAAATTAAACTGGCTCTTATATTCCTGGTAGATGACGTGTTCGTATTTTTTCATTGTACTGCATGTGTACCGGAAAATTAAACTGGCTCTGATATTCCTGGTAGATGACGTGTTCGTATTTTTTCATTGTACTGCATGTGTGCCGGAAAATTAAACTGGCTCTGATATTCCTGGTTGATGACGTGTTCGTATTTTTTCATTGTACTGCACGTGTGCCGGAAAATTAAACTGGCTCTGATATTCCTGGTTGATGACGTGTTCGTATTTTTTCATTGTACTGCATGTGTACCGGAAAATTAAACTAGCTCTGATATTCCTGGTTGATGACGTGTTCGTATTTTTTTATTTGAGCTCGAGTTATGTTTTTGCTACTTCATGACTTAAAAATTATATTTTTATAATATAAATAGTCTATGAAACTTTAAAATTTTTTTTTTAGGAGACTTAATAAATATTACATGAATATCGTAATACTAAATATGAACCTACTTTATTTTCTGTCTGTCCTGTAAAATGTAAGATAAGCGTTAACTAACACATGTCTGCAGTTCCTGGAACTCTCTTTTGGAAGGCTTGAGTCAATACGTTTGAAATCCTAGACTGATAGCGTTTAAAATGTTTATATTCCTTATCTTAATATGCATTTATATTATTGTAATTTATTTTTATCAAACACTGTTTATTCCAATTTAACCCTACCGGTTTCAAGGCTTCCACCTCATCTTCAGGGGAGCACAAACAATGCAATTTATATTAGACTCAACCGTTTACTTTGATTTAAGTAGACGGGTGTATCATGTTAAATTGCGAATTTCAATCACGATGCACAGGGGCTATGATTTATTATTAACATTTTAATTGTTTATGCTTGAATTTTATATCAACAATTTTCTTTTTTTGTGTCACACGTATGTGCTCTAATTTCTCAAATGTCCTCTGAGATTTATTTACACACGTCAATTTTCTTTTTTATCACTTCGGTTAATCGAGAGTCCACTGTATTATTTAAAAATAAGTTGATTTTGTACTAAAATTATGGCAATCGTGATTTTAAACACAGAAATTCGAAATGTCAAATCTACAGTATGAGATTCATCGACGTCAACCTCCGTGACCTAATAGTATGACGCCTGTCTCCCCCAATGGCGACGGGTTTGATTCCCGTTTGCACCCAGTTTTTAAGGAGTTTCAATCTGATGTCAATATGTTAAAGCCTCTTTAACGTATTTTGGATTAGTTGGAAAAGATTGAACCAAAAAAAATTAAATATAATTGAAAGTAAATAAACCTTCTTCCTCTTGGTTTAGGTCGACCTGTTTGTGACGGTGGGCTGTCCTGGGATGATGACGTCCAGCTGTCCTTCCATCTTTTCGGTGGTCTTCCTGGTAATCTCCTGCTGTTAGGGTTTTTTAGTCTTAGCGATTATTGCCAGTCTTATATCCTCCATGCGGTCCACATGATCCCTCCAGAAGCGCCTTCTGCTTCTTCCCCACCTCACTGTGTCTTCAACGTCACAGACAGACTTATCGTCTCATTTCTGATCCGATCTCTAAGAGTTTTGCTTGCGATGGAGCGTAGGGTTCTCATTTCTGCCACTCTGAGAAGGTTTTTTTCCTGTTGGTATCGGCTCTCGCTTCTATCCCATATGTCATGATGGGGCGGACGCATGTCTTATATATCCTGACCTTACTTTCGGTTAGCATGTGTTTGTTTCTCCATATAGTGTCCCGCAGGCAGCCAGCCAAAACTGTCGCTTTATTAGTTTGTGCTCGTACTTCACTATATAGGTATGCTAGTTGCTGGAGATCTCTACACCTAGGTAAGTGAATCGCATGACTTGTTCGATGGGTACGTTATCGATGATCAGTTTGTATCTGGAAAATATGGAAATAAACCTAACCATAAAAGGTAATACAATCCATTTTGGTCTAAAAGCCATTTTCGTATGAAATATTTCTACTTCGAAGAAGTTAATTATGTATATTAAATTAATTTATGAATATGAGAAGCATTTTTTATTTCAAAAGAGTATTTCGCGTAAGGTAAAAATATTTACTTTGTTAACATATATTAAAAACAACGACACAAAATAGTAAAAAATTCACGGGAAGGCCCATATTGGATACGAATTTGCAAACAGTATAATTTAAATGTACCACGCATAATCTGACTTTGTAGAGTTTAAAATAATTTTGTCGGAAATATTTTAAATTTCCAACTCAGATCCGGTAAAATCCCTGATATCACACGTCTCCTGTTAGCTGATTGCATGGGGTGGGATGAACAGTCTTGTTGAAATTTTATAGGAATACCCGTCACTTTTTGACGCAGAGCTCCTGAAAGGACATAATTTTATATATAATATTACACTTACTTATTCACATACCATGTTACAACACCTTGGTGCTCTTACTTCGAGAAATGGTCGATGTGAAGCAAAGATCCGAAGACGAATTGACATGGCAAAACGATAACTGTAGTAAAATATTTCTCTTTTAGATTGTCTAAAGATTCGCATTTTTCTTTCAATCCTATCCATATATTTTGTTCACTCTCACATCTTCACTTCCAATTCAACTAGGTGTGGTAGGACGCTTTAACTCCGCACAGGAGTTTAGAGTTCGATTCAAGTTGGTGCAAAAAATGGTACTAGTCTAGTAAAAGAGTTCGCTTGATGACAATATTTATTTAACACTTTTATTGCAAATACAATCTGGCGTGTTTATTGCCAGGTGGTAATCTCTTCCAACTAACCAGACAAAAGTAAATTAAGCTAGTTACATGACTACATATGTTAAATCGCAAAAAATGGTACTAGTCTAGTAAAAGAGTTCGCTTGATGACAATATTTATTTAACACTTTTATTGCAAAAACAATCTGGCGGGCTTATTGCCAGGCGGAAATCTCTTCCAACCAACCAGACAAAAGTAAATTAAGCTAGTTACATGGCTACATATGTTAAATCGCAAAAAATGGTACTAGTCTAGTAAAAGAGTTCGCTTGATGACAATATTTATTTAACACTTTTATTGCAAAAACAATCTGGCGGGCTTATTGCCAGGCGGCAATCTCTTCCAACCAACCAGACAAAAGTAAATTAAGCTAGTTACATGGCTACATATGTTAAATCGCAAAAAATGGTACTAGTCTAGTAAAAGAGTTCGCTTGATGACAATATTTATTTAACACTTTTATTGCAAATACAATCTGGCGGGCTTATTGCCTCCAACCAACTCGTCAATCTCTTCCAGCCAACCAGACAAAAGTAAATTAAGCTAGTTACATGGTTACATATGTTAAATCGCAAAAAATGGTACTAGTCTAGTAAAAGAGTTCGCTTGATGACAATATTTATTTAACACTTTTATTGCAAATATAATCTGGCGGGCTTATTGCCAGGCGGCAATCTCTTCCAACCAACCAGACAACAGTAAATTAAGCTAGTTACATGGTTACATATGTTAAACCATTCAAATGACTATCCATTTCCATGAAATCCGTAAACAAATACGTGAGCATATGCCCACGAACCCCACAAAGACGGACAACCACCCGAACATTATTTTTCATATAAAGTGAGATATCATCAATAAAAAAAAGGAAGGGATGGTGGAGAGGAAAGGAAAAGAATAATCGGGAATGAAACACGTTATTTTACTGACTAGAAATTAAGAGTTTTTTCAGTCACTTCTTAAAGCATGCCAAGGATGGAGCGAGTATTATATTGGTTTGTAGCTGATTCCAGAGTCTCACTGCATGGACATTAAAGGACGACGTAAAAAAGACGAGCGGTGAACTGGAAAGGCCAATAGACAATCTCTGTTTGAGCGTAGCGCTAATCCATGATTGGAAAGACGCTGAAATTTTTCGGTGAGATAAAAGGGGCGGCGGGACAGTTAAGAATATTATAAAATAGAGACAGTATATGAATTTGGCGTATATTTCTAACATTCAACCAGTTCAATGCCTTCTGGTATGAAGTTATATGATCGTACTTTCGTAGATTGAAAATAAATCTTAGAAATACATTTTGAAGACGCTGTAATTTGTCCAGCTGTTCCTCTGTAACATCCAAATAACAGACGTCCGCATAGTCCAGAATCGGAAAGAGCAGAGGTTATACTACTAAAAGATAATAACTCGTGCATACTAAATGTGTATGAATTTTGTCGACTCGTTAAGTGTACAGTAGTATTTCTAACGTATAACATGACGAACCACGAGTTCCGTGACTAATTCAGTGTTTCTAAATGCAAAGGCTCGATTGATGGACCCGAAGACAATATTACCTCCCGGTCACGTTCTTAAATATTTTGAAGGATTATCATTCTATGGAATGTAAATCCACTTCGATTTCGTGTTTTATATTGTTGGATAGAAGGTTATTTCAATTTAGTTTTGATCTCATTATTTCAAGACCTAGTAAATTAATTTCAAATGATTTTTTTTCAAAGAACGGGGACATTTTTTCTTGTGTCACTTTATAAGATTTAAGAGAGATTCAATAGGTAGAGAAAAAATATGAAATACAGCTATTGAAATGAAGTAAAAGGAATGAAGCAAAATATAACTATAAGACGCTCTTCAAAGAATAAAACGCACTCCAATTTTAAGTTAACATTTCTTAGCAAAATAGTTCAGAAAATGCGGAAAAAATCTTGAATGGATCTTCATTAATACTATATTAAGAAATATTATAAATGTATGTACATTAATTTGAGATGCCCTGGAATAAAATAGAAAAGGAATAAATGTATGTACATTAATTTGAGATGCCCTGGAATAAAATAGAAAAGGAATAAATGTATGTACATTAATTTGAGATGCCCTGGAATAAAATAGAAAAGAAATAAATGTATGTATAATACATTAATTTGAGATGCCCTGGAATAAAATAGAAAAGGAATAAATGTATGTACATTAATTTGAGATGCCCTGGAATAAAATAGAAAAGGAATAAATGTATGTACATTGATTTGAGATGCCCTGGAATAAAATAGAAAAGGAATAAAACACAATTTCAAAAATCGTCGAGAAGATTTATTGTTTTATTTGATAGCCTTTTGGTACATCACATCAAATCATCTAAAAAACCCCGATTCAATTTTTATTAACATATTTTAACATAACATACATAAAGAAAACGTTTCAAGAAAAAGAGAGAAATGTCAATTTTGCGTGCGTGCCATTTTTACTTGCAAACAAGCCTAAGATATAATTTTGAAAACATGTTCAATAAACTTTTCCGAGTTATCCAGTTAGACTTTTCAGTATTTTATTCAATTTTATCTCCCCTTCCTAATTTGTAGGAGCTGAAATTCAAGACAGAACTGGATGTGCAAATATTATAAGAATAATATTATGAAGGGTGCGTATTTATGATATTCTTTATAAAAAGTACTTGTTAACGTCGATATTTTAGTATAAATTTTAAATAATAGAATTACCATAACGAAAATACTATATATTGGTTTAGGTAGAGAGAAGAGATCTCCACTTCCTTCTACCATAAAAAAACATATGGCGTTTCTACCATGTCTATACATTGTAATTTTAAGAGTTTTACCTTCTCTCAGGATTTGATTCATTTGGTATTTCCACGTTTTCCTAAATCGTTTTTGATGTGTCTTCTATCTTATGAATTTATTTTACCAATATGTCATCATTCGTTCCATCCGACATACTGAATGACTATAAGGGTCCAGTAATTGTTTCTATACACAAAGGTAAGGATGCAAGAATGGATTGTGGAAGCTACAAATCTATTAGCTTACTAAGTGTAAGAAGTAAACTGTACAGAAACTTGTTGATAGAAAGAGTGCGAAGAAAGGCTGAAAACAAAATGTGGGATACTCAGAGTGCCTTTTGAAGTAGAAGAGGTTGCGTGGATCGTATTTTCTCGTTGCGTTTACTTGTTTAAAAAATAATGAGAAAAAAAAACTAACGGTATTTTGTGTTTGTGAACTTGGGAAAGCATATGACCGCGTGATGAGGGCCAGCTATAGAAAATTTTGAATAGATATAGTGTTGAATGTAAATTAGTACATATTATTGCTTCACGATGTGCTAAAAGTATAACATTTATAAGAGTTAACGGTTCCTTAATGGAGGGGTTTAATATTACAAAAGAAGTAAAGTAAGGATGTGTCAAGTCATCCTGGTTGTTAAATATTTATACAGTTTTACGTGTGAAAGAATCACAGAAGTCAATGGGTGGCATAAAGATGTCGATTGGGAATATATGCGGTTTGTTATATGCTGGTTGTATTAAAGAGAAGAAAAGTGTAAAAGGGCAAATAAATACGACATACTCGTACATACATGTGAAATAAATGCAATTTTGTGAACAATTAGAGTAAGTTTAGGAATTCTAATATTAAGTCAGTATTTTCTCAGTTGATGGAAGAATTACGTGAGATATCGACGGCATGTTGCGATAGGAAACAACGTCAATGGGGTACTAAAATATATATACTTGAACAAGATAGCATCACAATTGGCTAAGATGATAATCCACAACAGTATTCTGTATGAGAGTGAAGCGTGGACGTGGAAAAAGACTTAAAGGTGCCGAATAAATAATGTAGAACAATGTATTGAGTGTTAACATAATTTGTGTCCGTTTTTTTTTTCAATTTAAACAAGAGCACCAAAAGTAAAACAAAATGATTAAGGTTATACGTCATTCGAAAGAAAATTTTCTGTTCTACAAGATGTCGTATTTGCTTTCAGGTTACATATGTTATTTTATTTGATAACAAGCCTTCAAAATGGAATGTCAAATAGACGAAAGTGAGCATTTTCGACACCTCCTTCTGTTCGCGTTCAATCGAGGGAATAAAGCTGCTCGCGATATTTGCTAAGTGTACGGTGAAGATGTTATGAATGAAAGGACAGCTCGTCGGTGGTTTTTGCGTTTCAATGACGGTAATTACGACTTGAAAGACATGGAGCGTTTCGTACGACCAGTGGACTTCGATGAGGACCGCTTAACCCGTATTATTCATGAAGATCCCCTTCAAACCTTTTTCATCACCATTTTTTTTTTCATTTATTTATTTATTTAACACTTTTATTGCAATACAATCTGGCGGGCTTATTGCCAGGCGGCAATCTCTTCCAACCAACCAGACAAAAGTAAATGAAGCAAGTTACGTGGTCGCATAAATCATTCAAATGACTATCCATCCCCACGAAATCCATAAACATATACGTGAGAACATGCCCACAAACCCCACAAAGACGGACAATCACCCGAACACTATTTTTCATATAAAGTGAGATATCATCAATCAAAAGGAAAGGAAAGGATGGTGGAGAGGAAAGGAAAAGAAAAATCAGGAATGAAACACGTTATTTTTCATCACAATTTTTAAACCATTTTTCATCACCAGTAATGATGCGGTAAAGAAACCTTTGCTTGTGGGCATGCGTAGCTCGATAACGCGCGAGAAAACCAGCAGAAATTTTCGTACGTTGATTTTTGTTGTTTTCACTCAAAGCATGTGGAACCCAAGCGCCGAACTTCTGGACTTTTCCCATTGATTTAAGATGGCGGTATACTCGTACAGTCATGTTACTACAATTCATCTGCTCAGCCAATTCTACGGTGGTTTCGAGGGGATCTTCATGAATAATATAGTTTAAGCGGTCCTCATCGAAGTTCACTGGTCGTCCGGAACGCTCCATGTCTTTCAGGTCGAAATTACCATTGAACCACTGACGAGCTGTCCTTTCATTCATGCATCTTCACTGTACACTTCGCAAATATCGCGAGCAGCTTTGGTAGCTTTATTCCCTCGATTGAATGCGAATAGAAGGTGTCGAAAATGCTCACTTTCGTCCACTTGACATTCCATTTTAAAGGCTTGTAATCAAATAAAATAATATATGTAACGTAAAAGCAAACACAATATCTTGTAGAGCAAAAAATTTTCTTTCGAATGACATATAACCTTTACCATTTTGTTTTACTTTTGGTGCTCATTTTTAAATTGAAAAAAACGGACATAACTTATGTTAACACCTGATATTATTATTTACTAATCGTTTCTTCTTTTGTGTATCATACAGAAGGAAAAATAACTTTTATATAAGTGTATTTTATGTTAAGCCCAAGATAATAAATGTTCTAATACAAGAAAATATCCTGAGTAATGCCGAGTATTAATATAATATATCCAGAAAGTTTATGAGCACTCAAACAAAAATCATTAAACTAACAACTTTCAAAAACCCAGTTTATTCCGACTCTATAAACCGTTGAAACAAATTAAAACCACGTTTCGATACAATATTAAGGTTTCTTTATGTCTCTAAAGTAATTTATTTTTCTATCAGCAAGGGTAAAGAGAAACGAGGACAATTTTTCAGTCGGAGTAAATAAATTGAGATATTTGATAATAAAGTACCTTTCTATGCCGAGTCTTCGGGATTTTTAAAAATGACCCCAAACCACAAATGTGACAAAGATTCCGGTCCTTATTCGGATTCATGGAAGATCCGAGTTCGATTTTCTCTGGAAATTGTTTTTGTTAAGACAGTTCAGAGGCGGCTATTTATACCGAAAAGGTTTATTGAAAGCAAGTTATCGCGATAAAACCTTCCAATAAATTGTTATCCTGAGTCCGGAGTACAGAGGTGAACTCGAAAGATATTTAAAATTTGAATAAAACAATTGTGCTTTATAGACGACAAAAATATAAAAAAACTAGTTATGTATTTGCTTATTTATTTATTTAATTTAAAACTAAATATAAAATGTATTATTTATGGTTAAGGCATTAACATTGTGGAGGTTTAAAGACATTCTTCTTCATTCCAGTGTCATGTCAAGTCTCTCCAACGTTGAATATCACTTGAGAGTAGGCATCTTTGTCCCCAGCAGCCCAAAAAAGATCCCCAACGCTCCTTATACCAGTCCAATCACGTACATTGCGGAGCCAGGAGATTTGCCTCCTGCCAACACCTCTTCGACCCTCTATTTTACCTTGGATGATCAGGTGCAGTAATTTGTGCTTTGCTCTTCTCTAAGTACGTGACCCAAATAGAACACCTTTCGGATTTTAATATTAGTCGGCAAGTCTCTATCAACTTTGGCTCTTTGAAGAACCCTCGTGTTGCTGACCATATATCCGTCCAGGGTATCCGTAGCATTCTCCGGTGCATCCACAATTCGAATATTTCCAGTCGGTTCATACTACCAACTTTGAGGGTCCATGATTCCACTCCATGTAATAACACTGACCAAACGTAGCATTTGACTAAACTTAGATTATCATCGCAGAATACGCTTCTCATTTTATTAAAAGCCGCATTGTAGACATTGTAATTTTAATTTTTATCAAACACTGTTTATTACACTTTTTATAACCCTACCGATTTCAAGGCTTTCACCTCATCATCAGGGATCTGGTTTGTGCTCCCCTGATGATAAGGTGAAAGCTTCAAAACCGGTAGGGTTATGCCGTTACAAAAAGTGGAATAAACAGTGTTTTTTCTTCTTCTTCTCAGTGTCATGTCAGGTCCCCCAACGTTGAATATCACTTGAGAGTAGTTATCTTTGTACCCGGCAGCCCGAAAAAGATCTCCAACGCCCCTTATTCCAGTTCAATCACGTATATTGTACATTGTTTGATAAAACAAATTACAATAAATATAAACTATTGTTTGCAACACTATGGTCCAAATATTTCCGGCCTGAGGAGTTACATCGTGTATAAAAAGATAACACGCAGTTCACAACCATTGCACGGTCAGGCGATGTAACAAATTAAGTTTGATACATGTATCATCAGTAGTATGTCAACTAGAAAACAAATTACCTGGTTTTTCATTATGTGCTAGAAATGAAATATCTTACAGTTATCAAGTTGCTTTAAAAAAGGGGGGCAAGTCCAGCAGAAATGTCGAAACTATAACGCAAAAAGTGAGCGAATAACTCCAAAAGCATTAGATTATCTGAAGAGTATTTTTTTTATTTTAAGTCAAATTACACCAAATGTTCATAAAGATGAACATTTGGTGTAATTTGACTTAACGTAGATGGTGGATTTCAAAATTTTCAATATCTCAGCCAATATCTTGTGTCGTGGAACACTGGCTATCGATCGAAGCCTTGATTTAGTCGTTATCAGTGATAACCGACCTTTCAGAGTGGACAACATCTTTAAGTGTCGTATAACAATCACGAATTTTTAAAATCATATTTGACACACACGATAGCACACTACATCGTCACTATACACTAAATTTTTTGAGTTTTTTTCTCATATTTTTTGTCTGCTTTGCAGCAGTAAAAAAAATCACCAAACACTGGAAAAAATCTTATTTTCTTGCATCTTCAATATGACGCCAATTGGTTTAACAATGGTCGAAAAATTACCTTTCATAATAATATATTACATTCATTAGGTACGTTTGAAATAAAGTCTATCCGAGAAATTCAAAACTACTATCCGAACAACATATTAACTTAACCACCTTATTTTACTTACAAAATAAAAGTGACAATTTTTTATTAAATTAATGTAGTGATCATTGGAAAAATGATCACACGTTACGAATATATATATGGTGTTATATTATGCACCGACAGATACCAGGACCGGTCTGAACCGGCGTTCTACCAGGAATTTCCCGATGAACTGATGTAGAAATGGGCCGAAATATTCAGTGCACAATAGAAAATTTAAAAAAATATACATTCACACATAAATACCATCACGCCGTCTCCCTATCAGGGTAGATAAAAAGTAAATAGCGCCAGACTTTCATATCGCGACACACATCGTTCACCTCTTCTACAGTCATACACCTTCTCATACCGCTCCTACGATAACATTTCCTTTTTTTTTTCAAAATATCGTACACTTAATCCAAACATACTTTCCATGGTCTTCCTCTACCACGCCTTCCACTCACCTTTGTACTGTGTATTTGTTTTATTAGTATCTCTTCATTTATTCGTTCCACATGCCCAATGCATCTCAAAATAGTCTTCTTCATCTTGTTCAACACATCAACCTTAAGTTGAAACCTTAAGGGTGTGGGCTGAAAAACATCTGGTGTCCCCGTGACTATATTGGTGGGGTGTATCTTGGCTGAGGGGATGTTATTTGATAAGCCCAGATCTTTTGATAGCTTCTGTTTTTTAATGTATTCTCTTTTTAATGTGTTCTTGAAATGTGTCTTAATGTATTATGTCCATACTATTTTGCTATCATTAAACCTGTATTTATTTTATTTATATTTAAGTTCACACTCATCCCTAATCACTTCATTCCATATTCTGTTATACATTGTCGCTCCATGTATTTTTCTAAGTGCACGTATTTATTAGTTTTTTTTTAGTCTTGTTCCATGTCTACGTTTCACTTCCATACATTAAACTACTGTTGTGAATTATAATCTTAGCAAATTGTGGTACTGCCCGGTTCGAGTATTTACGATTATGTTTAAGTGGAGACCATTGATTTTGATTCCTATTGCTACACGGCGTTCAAAATATACCTCGTAACTCTTCCATCATCTGTAAAAATAATATTTAAATAGCGAAATTCTTCAACTTGCTCTAAACTTTTATTACTCGCCGATATATCGCATTTAATTTTTCTTGCAATTTTTTTCTATCACCATGATTTGAGTTTTGTAACATTCATTCTCAAATCTTTCTATTTATATCTCTCATTCTCAGATCTTTCTCTTTGCATCTCTCATGCAATTTGCTTATCAGACTTTCTTATTAATCTTCATTTTCCGCTAAAATTTTCATGTCAGCAGCATACAACAATTCGCTATCATTCCCATTCGACATTTAAATGCCACCCATTGACCTCCGTTATGACGTAAATATTAAACATCCAGGGTGACATAACACATCCTTACTTTACCCCTTTTGAAATATTAAACCCCCGAGTCAAAGCTTCGTTTAATCTATTAGGTGTTAACATAAGCTGTGTCATGTAATAGACATTTTAGCATTAAAATAAAATCAATAAATAAACTATCTACTTTAAAAATATATTGCGAGGTGTGAAGGGTTTGAACGAAGTATTTATCATAAAAAAGGAACCGGAACGAATAGATTTGCTGGGTCAACTGTAATCGCCATTTCGCCGCTGACAGATTTTTAATAAATCAAACAAACACAATTTCAAGAACTTCATTCAATACTGAATAATCTGTCATGTTTGTATGTTGTAGTATTTGATGGAAATACTTCGGAGAACACAACAGAATAAAAATTGGTTGCTATTGATTCAATGCAGCTTTTTCAGTGAAACCGAAAGCAGAAAGCTCGTGTCGAAAACTAAAACCGTAAATCATATGGAACTTAATATTCACCGAACTGTAACATTCACATGTAACGGAACAATCACTGAACTGTAACATTTTAAAAAAAACATGTTAGTAATCACATGTTCATTTTTTTTCATAACCAGCAACGACAGTTGTGATCTAGCGCCTGGTAAACCTGATAGGACGCCTGTCTTCCAGTCCGGGGATCGTGGGCTCGATTCCAAAAATAAATTATTTTTTACCGTTTAAATTCTGCTTGTTATTCAAGAAAGGTTATTGTTACCTACCCGCATGTATTGTCGACAGGTACGATGACGAATCAAGAGGCAGGTGCCTAATCCGGTGGTTTTGAAGACAATGTTCTCAGTTTTTTCTAAAGGAAAAATATGTTGAATAATTTTGGCAACCATGTAAATTTGTTTCCTTTTGATTTGTTTGGGTGAGAAAGTCACGTGGCAATAAGTCCATTAGATTATTTATTATGAAGTTTCGTTTACTTATTTTTCTTCCCAGTGTCATGTCAGATCCCCTCAGCGTTGAATATCACTTGAGAGTAGATATCTTTGTCCCCGGCAGCCTGAAAAAGATCCCCAACGCCCCTTATGCCACTCATAAACCACCAACATAAACCGAAATATATTTTTTTCTGGAGAAAAACTGAAGAAGAATATGGTAGTCAAGGTCCTCAGTAATAAATCTTCTTATTGATGTGCCGTGCTCGGTCTCCATAGCGATGTCGATCACTCTTGAAAAAATCTTAGTTTTCAGCAGTACAGAACAGCTCCTATATTGTGTGGATAGTTGTACATTCGCGAATGTTACATAACCAAGACTGGTGGCTTCTGCCGATTTCGCGTCAACCCACAGTTTTCCTCATCAAAATAATTTTAGGGCGTGGTATTTATTCCTCTCAACATTTCCCCTTTTGGGACTTTAAAATATTTAAAAACTCTCATTCTACACCTGTTCGTTGTAGTACTTTAGTGTTTAGGACACTGATTAAAATCAATTTAGAGCATTTTCCAATAAATCTAAATTTCGAATGATTCCAATTTAATTAGTATTATGGTCTTCGTGGTCCATGTATTCGTGGTCCATGTACGTACCATATATAGTACTTACCGTATTTTACGGACTATAAGACGCACTTTTTTCTTTAAAGAATTGCCTCCAAAATTCAGGTGCGTCTTATACTCGAAATAAATATAAAAATGTTCAGTGTTTGATTTAAAATTCCCGCCAGTCTTAAAAATGGCCATACATTCGATGTCGCGGGAAACCTATCTATCTAGATACTGTTGTCCTTTTATGTTGTGCTGACGGTACTAAACTTAATCAAATGATCACTTTCAAGCGCAAAACAATGCCAAAACCTTCTGATATTACCGCCAGGTGTTGTTGGTTAAAATGTTTTTTTTTTTTTAAATTGCCTAAAAATTAAGGTGCGTCTTATAGTCCGTAGCGCCTTATAGTCCGTAAAATACGGTAACCATGCGTTACCGAAGCTTAAGATTCTAGTTATTATTAGTGAGAACTGATATTATCGTAAGAAATCCATAATTTATTCATCAGTATTGAATAGATGACACAAAAAAATTAATAACTCAATTGTCATTTTCTTAAGAAAGAAAAGAACTACAAAACTGGTCTTGAAAGGAAGAAAATAAATTTCATTTCCTAGAAAATAAGAACAAAGAGAAAATAACGAAAAATGTATAAGAGCCAAATTGGTCTTGATAAGAATAAAAAAAACAATTAAACATCAAAATTAGTGTGTTTCTTTTTTTGGGTCGTTCTCTAAGGAAATGGAAGGATTAAGAGAGCAAAACAATTAAGATAGAAATGATTGTCTTGTAAAGAACAACATCACAATATAAATAGGTCAAAACCCGTACGATGGTTGTCGTCAAAGAAAGAATACGAGAATTGAATTTTGAATACAAGAGAGCGAGAGAGGAATACTTGGATTCTCTCGGAAAGTAATTCGGAATTTGAATCTCGGTGGGTCCGTGATACTGAACGAATTTTAAATACCTAGCTAACAATTTTTGAACCGGTGTAAAAGGGGACGATGTATAAATGATATATATATAAACAAATTTTACATTTATGAATATATATTTTTATAAATGTAGAATTTGTTTTACTTCCGTGAATATTTCACGGGTTGCAACTTGTATGTTATTACTCCTACAATATATGACACAAGCAGAGTAAGGAATAAGTATTGTTTAAAAACAGGCAAATAAATAGTGTATCGGACGTATGCGTCACCTAAAACGTATGATGCATTTGTTTTCCTGTTTGTTTATGTTTTGTATAATATTGGTATTTTTTTATGTATTGTATAATTTTATGTTTGTTGAGATCCGTGCTGTGTCACGACCGTAACTGAAATGTTCCTTATGCGTGGCCATCGCGAGACAGTATCAAAAGTCGGCCGGCCCATGCATGCAAAAACTTGCCAGGATTGTGATATCTCGCAAGTCATGACGACATGTACGGACGAAAACATGCGCTTGCGATGAGATGATGGCCACACATAACGAGACCAAAAGTAAAAAAATACATTCACTCCAGTCTACTGCATTTTACTTGCGACCTGCTAAATAGGAATATTTCCACCCTGCTACTTTTCACCAACCTTTTCACCATGAGCCGAAATCTCCGAGCATTGAGCAACAGTAATCCACCTATTTCTACAGTATTTGTACCGGTGCCGTACAAATAGAATTAAGAAAAAAAAATTAGGAGGATTTAGATAAGTTACAAAACAATACATTTGAATAAAATGAACTGAGAATAAAGAAAGACATAGGCCGAGGAGATAAAGAAAGATTAATTGAAGATTGCCAACTGAGGAAAAATGGGGGGAAATCGTGAAACGACAAACATATATAACGAGTTGTTAAGAAAATGACAAAACAAAAGATATGCGCGTGATTAGAAATGTATATTTCTCTAAAAGGAACACGGCATAATCTTGTGTATTGGGTGTTAACATAAGTTTTGTCCGTTTTTTTCCAAATGAAGAGAAACAAAAGGACACAACAAAAAAAATTATAACAAATTAGTCAATAATGTATTCTTCTTCATTGTTTACAACTTCTTGCCAACGTTCTACAAGTTTTTCAATGCCTGTGCGATAAAAACCACCCGGTTTGACTCGAGGAATTCGTCCAACCATATCCGCAATTCGGCGTCATTATTGAAGGAAAAACCATCGACGAGCTGTCCTTTCATTCATAACATCTTCACCGTACACTTCGCAAATATTGCGAGCAGTTTTGGCAACTGTATGCCTTCGATTGAACGCGAACAGAAGGAGGTATCGAAAATGCTCACTATCGTTTACTTGACATTCCATTTTGAAGGCTTGTAATCTAATAAAATAATATATATCCTTTACCATTTTGTTTTAGAGTGGGTTTCACGAGAGTTTGCACTGCTGGTCTAGGATGACCATATTTTGATTTATTTTGTAAAATATTATTATATATTTTTAAACATTGTCTAACTAACACTTTATATTCCAATAAAATACTTACTACAATAATATAAAATAATATCAGATTATGGTATGTAGCTAATGAAAATTATGAAATCAATGGTCAAAATAAAATCTAATTATTTATTCAATAGGCAAAGAAAACACAATTAACACTAATAAATTCTAAGACTTATTAAAAATTACTTATAACTAGGTATGTATGTATTGTAAAAATAAATAAATGACCCTAACACTGATTCAAAAAAAATATTATTATTATATTCTTCCTCACTAAGTATTTACATAAATATGCAATGCAAAATTGGATAGCTTGCCACTTATTTAGTTTGTCCACACAATGATCTTCCTTTTCCTAACTTCGTAACTTCAGACATTATGGTCACCGTATTTTTCGTCAAATAAACGGATCACATCAACCAATAACGGCAAAGTTGAATGTCAGTTGAATACTAACGGATCACATCAACCAATCACGGCAAAGATACTTACTAATACATTGATACGTTTTGTACAATATATTACGCACTAAGCTTCTAAATGTATTAAAAAGTGCAAACTCTCATGAAACCAACTCTACTCTTGGTGCTTATTTTTAAATTTGGAAAAAACGGACACAACTTACGTTAACACCTAATATTTATAATTAATTACAAATCCCTCTGCCGCGTCTGGTGTCGTTCAATTTAATCGTACCTTTTTTCCGTATCTATCTCAACTGAAATAAGGTCCTATGCGGGGGATCCACAGCCATGAGATAAGATTAAATACCCACGCAGACAGATTCCAATCGAGTATAAAATAACAAAATACACTCCGCACTGTGATAGCCCGTTGTTCTCCTGCCAAACAAATGAATAGAAATGTATCACGCTTTATCGTTTTTTCAGCACTTAGACGCGCACTAAATTCGGATTTTATTACAATATTTAGATTCATTATTCGAACGGCATCCCTTACTAGACAAGTATAAAGAGTGTCATAAGCGTTTTAATAATATGAAAGGTGACTTATTCTTGAAACGAAATAATCAAGGACGTAAAAGAGGGGATTAATATCACTAATGTAATAAAAAGTTAAAAGTGTTAATTCCAAGTTCTAGTACATACTAAACAGTCATAGATTCTTAATGTCGTAGATTCCAAGTGGAATTGTTTTATTTTCCTCGACGGTTGGAAGTAACTATGAATTAAAGCTACATTGTTGTAATATTCTGGCGAATACAAAACGTATTCGCCAGAATATTACAACAATATTTAGAAATAGCTACTAACTTTGTGCTCTCCTTTATTAATATAAATAACGTAATACAAACCAAATATTAAGGACAATATTTTGCCTCTGGAGTTGAGTAACCCTGCATCAGCACGTGTGAAGCTTTTAATTCTGCAAAGCAACTTGCATCTCGTCCCACTAATGAGGCCATGTGTTTTCTATATCTCAATATATATCCATAAAATTCCCACAAAATTCTCAAAGATTATTAAATAATTTTAAAACGATGACTGTAATTTATTCTACTGCTTTTTGTATCTTCATGTTAGTTTAAGATAAAGTTGTATTATTTGTCAATAATTTTAAGTAATTTATAACCTGTCACATGTTCATTTGTATATAAAGACACTGTTGTGTCGTTAATTAAATAAATAAATTAAGTTGCAACGGGTCCTCCCACCATGACTGACCACTAACGACTGTTTTAGTATTTAACCTTCCAATTACTCAAAAAAAATATTTATTTATTTTACACATGACAAGAAATATACACAATGCGAAAAAAACAACAGGTAATTTAATTTGGACATACATTTTTAATGGATCTGGGTTTGTTGCCTTTCACTTGTTGTGTCCCCAGTAAACTAGGCGTTTGCTTGTATCTCACTGAGGACATAAAGCATGAAAAAATAAATCGGTACTTCTTTCCGATTTTTTATTATATAAAACCCCGTTGCACATTCTCATCAACCTGACAAACAGTGACACTCAACAATTACATATGTATACATCACGCGAATCAAACCCCTCACACTTCATCATTACAGACAGATCAAAACGTTCATCCCACAATATACCGCACATAATCATAAAAAATACAAAAAACACCACACTCAAAAGTTAACACTAACCTTTACAACAAGTCATTCCTCTTGCAAACCCAAGTATTCAAACTCATGTCGTAATAACAACCACGTTCCGATTAACTAACTGCTTAAATTGTTTTCCTCTCATTGCCTTTATTTAATTCGGCACCCCATTGTATATCATGGGAGCTAAATAGGCATATTGCCTTTGAGCAAAAATGTTTTAATTCTAGGAATAGTGAACATTTGATCAGTTGCCATGGTTGACATGTGTCTCTGCATCTTCACCTCCTCTCGACGATAGTGCCAGAGAATGGACTAAATATATTTTTAATAAAAATTAAAGAATATTTCATTTAAAATTTATGCTAATATACATATATCTATTTTTTCAACAGAGTAAATAGAACCACATATGGAATAGTATTAAGCCCTTCC